>JARKIC010003083.1:0-34858 GCA_029378375.1 Mycena olivaceomarginata
ACGATGCCGTTGAAATGGCCCACTGGCAATTTGAGGGCAGGAAGGAGCTCTGCAGGACTTGCCCGTCAAAGCTCAGTGGCGGCGATGGTGAGACCCGACTAGTCACGGGTCACAAGTGACCATTTGACCGAATTATGAAAGAATATATATGCATATGACGAGAAATATAGTAATTACAGAGACGAAGAGACGAGGGAGCAGAGAGGGACGCTCGACAAAAATCTAATAAAATCTATGTACAAAACACTGCCGAAAGAGTCGAGACGATTTATTTGGGGAAAGCGCGGGGACGAGTCACCACCAGCACCTTAGGTGGTACGATACGGTCCTTGTGCTGAAACGCAGCAAGACATCGCCGAAAGGTAGGACTGTGAACAAAGTACTTGAGTCAAGACCTGGTAAGAAGACATGATTGAACGTACGAGTCGAATATATAATCGACCATGGGGGCGTCGCGTCCCCGCATACTGATGGGTGAGTCTCCATCGGGGCCCGCCCCAAGCCGCATAAAACTCACGTCGCCGAACAGCTTGAAGACGCCGCCGTTGGGGATAGCTGCGTCGTTGGGAAGGGCCCGGGGAAAGGAATGGCTCCAGCATTGCCGGCGGTGGATGACAAGTTGACAGGTATGTTCTGCCCGCGTTTGGCGAAGACGCGGAAGGGAGTCTCTTTGTTGCCGTGTCGCAACACGATTTTGAAATCGTGGATGTGAGCTTGAAGATCGTGGTCGTTGAAGTTGTCCTCAATTCGAGGAAAGCGGGGAGAGACGATGTCTGGGGTTTCGCAAAGGGTTCTGGTTCCGTGGAAGTAGGGGCGACGGGCCTTCAGGGATGTATAACGACGGCTCCACAATATACGCTCAACGTTCTATGCGAACGGTATCAACAAGAGGATAAGAAAAAGGCGGAAAAAGAGTACTGACCTTGCGTCCTAGCTTAATGCCTTGGGGTTGGCGGGTTTGCACCATCGTGGCGGATCGTGGCGGGTTTAGAAAAATGAAGAGGAAGAGCGAAAGAGTCAGAGGGACGGGGTAATCGAAGGTGTTCCCGTGGAGAGTTTTTGTAGGCCAGACAAAGGAAGTAGATTGCAAAGGGCGTGTTTGTGGATAACTCAAGTGGCGCTCTTTATGCTGACCCAAGACCTGCAAATGCGTAAGACAAACAGCAAGCCCTTTCGATGACGTTGTAACAAACCTTTTGTCGAGGTGGACACGGCCTCGGTTCGGGGTTGCAGGTCCCGGGTCGGGTTGCAGGTCAGCGAGCCAGGCGCATGGAGCGGGTCTTGCCCGCAACACGCACGGAGCGGGTCCTGCCGAGTTTCAGACCCAGGTGCATGACGCAGGACTTGCCCGCAACATGCAGTGGGCTCGACTGCCTTCGTCGCGATAGTCCAGGGCGTTGGGAACTTGAAGGAAGTCGGTGGTGACCCGTGACTTGTGACTGATAATGATTTCTTATCAAGTCGAAAAATCTATTGGGCGGGAATACAAGACAGAAAGAGAAGAAAAGTAAACAACATGAAGGGAAAAGTGGCATAGACGAGAAGCTGCAACTCTAATCCATCTCAGCCCCAACCATCGACCGGGTCTTCCGCAAGCTGAGCGGCGTGGCCGTCTTGTGAACCGAAGTAGAGCTCGTACGGGTCAAAGGGCCGAAAATTTTCTTTGCCTCCTTGTGCGCCGCCTGGCTTTTCTTCACGGCGGTACGTTTCGTCTGGTTGCGCTGGCGTTCAAGCAGGTACGGACGTGCAGGCCACCCGTCCGTGCGCGCAAACCAAGGATACGATTTGCCCAACTATGATGAGGTTATATTTTTTGCAATGATCGGGCCAAATGAAACTGACCTCAGTGTAAAGTTCCTGGAGCTTCTTTGGGTTCTGCTTCGTCAAAGTCTGGTCCTTCACGAGTCTGGCTTTCGCAAGGTTGTCGATCGAGTTCTGTCAATGTAGTGAGCACAATGATCATGAGGGTGAAAGCGGAGGGGAGACGTACGCGAAACTCCAAGTACTTGTCCTCAATGTCATTCCGTGTCCCCAGGTCGTAAGCTCTTTAATGAGGACCATAACGTCTTTTTCGTGGGGGCCTTCTTGGGTGCCTGAATGACCTCGGTGCTGCTGAGAGAGCGACCAGGAAGACGAGGATGCGGAGGGCGACGGTTCGGGGTCGTTGGCTCCTCCGATTCGAAACTGTATTGCGTCAACTCCGATTCGTCAGGACAGAGCAGGCGATGGAGGACGTGTGTGCGGGGGCATAGGAACGTCCTCCGAATTAGCTGCAGCGGCGGCTGGAGCAACGGCGGCGGCTGGGGCAACGGCGGCGGCTGGAGCAGCGGGGGCGGCTGGGGCGGCGGCTGGAGCAGCGGGGGCGGCTGGGGGCAGCAGCTGGAGCAGCGGGGGCGGCGGCTGGAGCAGAGGGGGCGGGCTGGGGCGGCAGCTGGAGCAGCGGGGGCAGCTGGAGCGGACCCAGGGGCGGGATTGGAATCATGAGTGCGCCGGAATATATTGCGAAAGATGACGGGCGGCCCAAAGAACTCGGGATAAAGATTGGTGTGGAGAAGGGGAACGAATATGCGGGGGGCAGGGGGAACGAGTTGACGTAGAAAGTTGGAGGATCTGTTGTTATCTGCCATGAGATGCGGACTTGGGACGACGGGAGAGTTGCAAAGAGGATGGGTTGTGACAAGCGATATATACCTGGCCCAAGCACAAAGAACAAAGAGGTCAGCACGCCGGGTCAGCGCGCCGGGTCAGCGCGCCGGGTCACCGGATGAGAAATCCACTGCATGAACAAAGACGAGATACTTCAACGCATATTCACGACAATCAAGACAAACAACTCACTTCTCATTCCTCCTCTCCACTCTACAACTCGACTTTCTAATGCCTGCATCCTTCCCTGAATACACTCGGCAGCCCGGCCTCGAGAATCACCCTGGAACAATTCTTGCGCTTGCGCTAACAACAGATGGCAAGACCCTGGTCACTGGCGGTCAGGATTTATTTGCCACTGAACGAAACTAGACTGACAATTACACGTAGGGTCGGCCGGGACCCGTACTTGGGACTCGAAAAAGCTGACTAAGATGGCAAGACCTGCCGTAGCCAGTGTTCGGGGTGCAACGACTGTTCTCCTATGCGTTCGACGAGTGGACGAGCCGGTCGACGTAATTTTCAGCGGCACCGCGAATGGTTACATTTTCTGCTGGCGGAACCGCAAGGGAGTAAGCTCGAATTTTTGCACCTGCCATTGAGTCTACTAACCTTACGAAGCGATGGGAGGAAACGTTCGCATTCCAGATCGACCAGCCCACGGATATCACGGGCATAGCTTTTGATGCAAGCACCAGTCGCCTCATCATTTGTAGCTCTGGAGGCAGGATCGTGGCTTGGGGCGCTACTAGGAACGAGTCCAACCGAATGCATTTGTCGAAGGTTTTCAGTCGCCAGATCAACAATTTTGAGCCTCGAAGCATTACATTCGCTGGGTTCGACAGCAGTAAAGACAAAGACATACTGTTGTTCGGCTGAGAATCAGACTGGACCAATGTGAGTTCCTTTCATTTGGGGTTTCACGAAAAAATGCTCACGCATATAATCCAGTTACAAACTGCGAGGGAAGGCTGGTGAAATCGCCGAGGAATGGTCTATAGGGGGCCCAATGTATGTCGTCGCTTGTTGAATGGGATTTGGTCGACCATGCTAAACACCCACACCCAGTGGCGACGCCCAAGTCGATTGGAAAGAAGGTGTAGTCCTTTTCGACGATATCTTCAGCGGTCCCTCCCTGTGGCAATACCATGACTACACGCGGGTCAAGATGTACTACATACGCGGCACGCGCGACTATGGTCGCATCAGAAACGTTCGCTTTGCCGAAGGCGCCACGGCCGTAGTATGTGGTAGCGATCACGGTTTGGTGTACGTTTTTAATCTGCAAACGGGGGAACGTCTGCAGAAGTTGGATACTGGGTCAGGAGAGTGGGTGCAGGCCATTGCAGTAGGTCGCGGTTTTTCATGGAGACGGTGCGACACTGATAGCGAACACACCAGACTGCCGAAGTGAATGGTGTCCCGACTATATTTGCAGCACCCACGCGCACCGAAGATGGCGATGTGACGTTGTTTGTGTGGAAGCGGCTCGAGCCGGAGCCCGAGGCAAAGCCCAGCAGGTTTTGGGCGACGGCCTGGTTATATCTCATCAGGATCATCGTGGTCTGCTGCTGCATCGGGTTTCTGGTGCAGAACCTCCGGGGTCTTCTCCATACGACTGTGGAAGCGACTCCTAACATAACAGCAGAAGCGCAAGAGGTGGGAGGGGTTATAGTGGGTCCTATGATTATAGTGGGTCCTATGTTGGATGGCGAGCTTTAGAGATTTCAAGGGACTTGAAGGACACGTTAAATTTTGCGTTTGTGAATAATATATTGGTTCAGCTCACTTGGTTGCGCCAGACCCGGAATTTCGATTACAGAGAGCGAATAATATTGCAGGTAAATCCACGAGCATGGAGCAGGACCTGCCCACAGCGTGCATGGAGACCCTCCGAGAACATATTGCAGGATTCGCGTCGAGTCCATCAAGCAGGGCTTGCCCGCAAGAAGGGATCGCGAAAGTAGATGTGGGTGCTTCGCAGGCAAGCGTCTCGAGTAGGGCTTGCCCACAAGAAACGATTGCGATGAGCCAGATACATGAAGTGGGACTTGCCCACAACATGCGTCGAGTTCAAGGCGGGAACCGGTTTGATGACCCGTGACCCATCACTTCCGTGACCCATCACTTGTCCAAAACGGGGTCCAAGACTTGCCGCCACTGACCTTTTGAGGGCAAGTCCCGCAGAAGTCAGTCCCGCCCTCGAACTTGCCAGTGGCCATTTCAAAGGCTTCGCCCTTTGCGAACGACCCCTCGGCTCCCAGCCAACGCGTCATTTCGAAGGCATCGTCCTTCGCGAACGACACGCGCTCTCTCCTGGTTATCTGCACCGGCGCTTTCAAGGGCAAGTCCCTTGGTATCCGCCGTGCACCATGGGTCCCAAAGTTCACACTTGCAAATGCGCCTTGGAGGAGTTTCCGCACGAGGTCCCCCACAAAGATTGGCTGCCTCATCAAGCTCAGCTACGCGCCTTTCAAAGTCGGACATCCAGCCTCGAGGATGAGACGGTGCGGATTTTTTTTCCCCGTATACTATACGACCTCATTTTGTCCTCAGAATCTTATCGCTCTACAAACCGCGCGCATCGTCCTCAGCGATAATCCTGAATCGACAAGCGAAAACCCATCATCCGTCGATCCTCAGTTCCTCTTTGCCGATATGCAGCAGAGCATCGGACACTTACCCAAGCCCCCGACGCGGAAAAAGCAGGTCGCTCCCGTCATCCGGGCACAAAACGTGTTTGCTGCCCTCACTGTGGATATCGAACGCGCTGCGCGGAATCTGCAAAGTCATACTTCACGGGATCCACGGAATTTATGGGTCAAAGTGGATAAGACGCGAGATGTCGTCTCGATGGTCACGGTCTCCTTGCAGGATTATAAGGATTCGCCTCAAAAGGACGTGATCGTGGCTCAGCTACGCAACCTTGAACGCAAACTGGCACGATTCGAGCGCGATCTGCCTCCAGATCCTCGGCCTCTGTTTTACGACTCAGGTGTGTTCAAGTTTATAGCTCGGCATCCATAGTTTCTGATTCGTGTTTATAGCCTATGTATTCAGCAATCCGGTCGAGGACTTGCACTTTATGGCGCAATTGATGGTCATGTTTACCCTTGTCTGCAAGCATATACTCAATCTGGGACAAAAACCCGTCAATTTCATCCTCGACTACATGACATTCATCATCAAGTTGGCATTCGCTGTCAACTCTGCACCGACCTCAGCGCCCGAGGACAAATCCTCGTTTGGTGCATTGCAGGATGACATCCTCCAACAACTGCCTACGTCTTTGTACGATTCGATGCAGCAACTTAACCTTGACGGGAAGACTGTGCTTTACGCCGTCTGTCCGTCTTGTCATCACCTTCACGCCCCCATCATTAGTACGACGAAGGGCACCACCTGGGTCGACCAGTGTGAGAACACAGTCGTCGGCATTGAGGGTCGGTCGCCCTGCCTCACGTCGTTGTTGGATCGCGGACGTCCAATCAAACCATTTCTCTCGCCCTCATTGCTCGACTACCCTCGCACGGTTGCTTTCCAATCCCAGGATCGAGACGCTCATAGAACAGTCCTGTATCAATGCGATGAAGTGGAAGCCAACCCCTCCCGATAACTTTGTCGACCATACTTTGCACGCGCAATTTATGCAGGGCTTCGAGGGACCTGTGAAGGACGTATTATTCATCAATCGGGAAGGGCGGTTACCCATTGTGTTGTCCGCAAGTGTGGACTACTACCCGCCCCGTGGCAGCACCATACACTCGTCGTCGGCGTCGATCGGTGTCATGAAAGTGAGCTGCGAGAATCTGCCAGTTCACGAGCGCAACGAACCTGAGAACGTTCACGTCTCCATCCTTCCCGGCCCTCAAGCTCCCAAAGGCGAACATATAAACCCGTATCTGAGACCAGTCATCGATATTGCTGTCGCAGGATGGGAGCGCGGAATACATCTCTCTCGGACGGCGAAACACTCTCAGGGACGTACCCTGGACCTTGCTATACCCTTGTCGATCAATGACACGCCGGCTGCCCGCCAGATATCGGGCATGGCTAATCACAATCATACCATCTATTGCACCTGCTGCGAGTGTCGTGGCCGTGCCACCGTCTACAATACGGATTTCAGCAAGTGGAAGCGGAGGTCTGTCTCTCAGCTGCGTAAGGCCGCCGAGGATTGGCAGGGATGCAGACACAATTGCCGAACGAAAAGCAATTTACCGCGAGTACGGCGTCCGGTGGTCTGAGATGTGGAGGTTGCCCTATTGGGACCCAACCCGCATGCTCGTTCCTGATCCAATGCACGTCGTTCTGGAAGGCGTCGTGCATTACCATTGTCGTCGTGTTCTCCAAATTGATGTTACACTGGCACGCAAACGTGACCCCGCTCCAGTCGCATTCGAAATGGATTGGCTTCCCATTACCCCGGCGACCATGGCGAGGGCACCCGCGAAGGTGGTCCCCAAGCTAGAAGGTGATCGAAAGAAGGTCGCCAGTGTTCAGCGCCTGCTTCAGCGCGAGATTGATGACCCGGACCCCACGGCGGACCTCGTCGAGGACGAGGCCGGCACTGACGAGGAGGACGGAAATGGCAGCGACGACAGCGACGACAGCGATGAGGACATGCCTCGAGCTGCCCGCCCTGCCAAGCAACGCGTGAACACTGAACTATTCACGACCGACGAACTAATCCGCAAACTCGGAAATTACACAAAACCCGTGCTAGTGTGGGTCTGCTGGACCTTGAGCTTGCGTGCAGTGCCTCCGAAAGCCTCCGAAGCCTCCGAGGGAACCCAGAGTCACTCGCGAGCAGTGGGATTGCTTGTCTTTGGAAGAAAGTCTGTATTGGAAGACCACCACGAAGGCCGCACTGATCGAGACTTTAATGAATTGGGTAAGTTTCCCTTTGCGTCACGCACTTAATCTACCTCATATCGACTTAGCGGATGTCCAAACCCAAGCTGAACCCAACGCACGTCCCACGGCCCAAGGTAATGCCGCCGGAGAGCATCGCGTTCATCCAGAAGGTGATCTCGAAGACGGAACGACCGAATTGGGTCCGCCATGTCCCCAAGAACTTCGGGGACCCGGCAGCAGGGTCCCTCAAAGCCGACGAATGGCGTCAGCTGGCCACTGTTTTTCTCCCCATCGCTCTCGTCATCCTGTGGGCGGAGAAAGAGGGTGATGAAGCTTCGCTGTTTGCCGATATTCTGTCGCATAGCATGGCTCTCTTCCAGGCGACGACACTTGTGTGCCGTTATTTGACAAACCCGAGGCGCTCCACCAAAGGTCGAGAACATCTCAAGCATTGGGTGGACGACCTTCACAGGCTTCATCCTCATACCCAGAGCCACCGCCGCAAGACAGTCGTCCACCTTTTCTTCCACATCTTCGAGTTCTTGCTTTTGTTCGGCCCGGCATTCGGATGGTGGTGTTTCCCGCTGGAACGCCTGATCGGTGTGTTGCAGAAAATCAAGACAAACGGGCGGCTCGGTGGTACGTCTCTTATCTTCCCCTGATTTTGCTTACTGACCCATTCCACCCAGGGGAACATGAATCTACGGCGGTTAATTCCTGGATCCGCGCCGGAAATCTTCGACGATGGATCAACCGACCTGATTGCCCGCCCTTACTCCAAGAATTCCATAGGATGTTCAGCAAGTACTTCGGGGTGAATCTTAACGCTCAGGTCACTCCCGATAAACCTGTTCCCCTTGGGACGCGCGCGCACTACGATTACGGAGGGACGCATTACTCGAGAGCAAGCACGCATGTTGGGAATAGCCTCATCATGTACCTCGAGTCCGGGAAGACCTGTGGCTGGGAGCATCGAAGAAATCAATATTCGCGAATCGGGTCCCGAATTTCGAGTCCGGCGTCAAGCTCTTTTACCTGCAGGGAAAAACGACCCATTTAAGGCCTTCCCCGATATTGCGGCGACGACGTACTCGTCCAAGATGTCTGCCCGGGTCGACGCCATTCACCCCAAGGCCATAATCGGGCACTACGCGCGCTTCGAGTTCTCGGATGATCGAGCAGTGGTTTTGGAGTTATACAAAGTGAGTCAGTCCGAGGTTCATTATCTTCATTCATGCTCACCAGGATGCCTAGGGTTAGACCCTGCAGTTTCAGGGTGATGGATTTTTTTATTTCTCAGGGACAGTGCGGGATGTAATTTGTTATTTATGCCAGTACCATACGCCTTATACGCCCTCTGTGTATTCACGAGCCTGTAAACATTTTCAACGACAAATAAACGACTCAGAGACTCGTAGTCGACAAATTTCCGACAATGATTCTGAAAAAAAAAAAGAGTCTCGTGACTCATGACTCAGATCTGACTCGTGACTGGTCAGTGCGCCACCACCCTTTCACCGCCCACCACCGAGCTCTGACAGGCAAGCCCTGCAGAACTCGATGTGGCGTGTGCGCCTGCGACCACCGAGCCATTTCGAGGGCAGCGCCCTTCGTGAAAGGCTTCTGTGGCTCGCACAATCCTCAATCGCACCACCACCGAGAAATCGATCCGCCACCGAGCTCTGACAGGCAAGTCCTGCGGAACTCGGTTTGGCGTCCAAGCTTGCTGCCGACACGCCATTCCGAGGGCAAGCCCTTTGTGAAAGGCTGCTGTGGCGCGCACGACCCTCAATCGCACAAATCGCACCACCACCGAACTCTCACCTGCAGTTTGTGAGCAACAAGCCATCTTCGTGAAAGGCCATAGCAGCCCTCGCCGCATTGTTTTTGGACCTCGCCCTCGCCTCTGTGTGCTCAGCCACCTCTTATCGTGTCATTTCTCAAACGTTAGTCGAATTATTTTCCTTGTTCCATTCAGTGCTAATGAACCCGCAGGACCCACAGGACCGACTGCGTGCGCCATCATCGCAGAGATCTTTCCCATACCACAGCTCCAACCCCCTCACTTTTTTGCTGATACGTAAGTCTTCAATTTTTATACCATGATAGTCGGCCAAATATTGATGAAAAACTGTTAGTATATCTACCTCCTTGACGAGTATCTTCGCACATCGAATGGCTCAGCGACATATCTACTCCGAATTAACTCCCATTCAACCCCTTGTACAATCCCCTTCCCAATAATTCTGCTGGCTCCTGGACCAATCCCGTTCCAGATCTTTACTACTCGTGGAAGAGGAGCAAGGTGCACTGCGCGATTCCGATCGCGTTGTGTCCATCAATATCGCCTTGGGTTGCGGGTTGTGGGTCATGGTTCATTCCTCACCTCGACTTTCTCTTCGCACAGGGCGGCCGGTGGTGCTAGCCGGCGCTTTTTTTTTGTTTGGAGTGCGGTGTGGAGCGGTGTGGGTCGCGGGTCACGGGTCGCGCCGAGCCTAGGCCCGTCCCGTTCGAAAGCGCTTTAGCGATACTACGGGTGGTGGGAGAGATATGGTGCGCAGCGCGCCCGTTACGCGTTGTGCTACCCGGCGCGTTTTTTTTGGAGTGCGGACGGGTTTGGGTCGCGGGTCACGGGTCACGGGTCACCCAGTGCTCCTAGGTGTTGGAAAGCACTGGCGATACCACGGGCGTTGGGCGGGAGATGCCCATTCCGCGCTGTGTCCACTCATTTGGTCGCAAGACGCGACTCGGGATGTCACGACTCGGGTTGTCACAGGGCGGTCTGGTCACGTGACCACCCGACTTCTGCGGCCTAAGTCCCCAACTTCTCTCCATCGTCGACCTTGCATCTCGTTTCCATTAAACGTCTACGAACTCTTCTCTACACGTTCAAACTATCCGTTCCACTCGGCCTTCGATGGATCTTGAAGGAATCCCGCCTCCATACTCGATGCAAGATCCTCTCCTTGCGACGCCCGAAGGACCTCCTCCGGTTTATAGGCATCTTCCCCTTTACGAGGACATCGTCCGCGACGTCGGGCAGCTTGGAGAAGCTATGGGGGTCGCCGAGTCGCCCATGGTGCGTCTTTTCTCCCCATTCTTTCCCATTTTTTAATGTTTTCCAGGCCCAAAACAACGATATCGGGTCCGTGCGTCGCGGGCAGCCAGCGTCCGTCGCGCCCCTCGCATGCATTCGCAAAGCTTATACCCGAGCGAAAAAATTGGATCGCATCCCGTTTTCGTCGCTGAGATCGAGCAATGTACGTGCTATATCTCCTGGCGATAGTTCTGTATCTGACGCGTTTCGCAGAATGTCATGCGCAAGGCTCAATTTGCTTCAATTAGCCCACATCTACGTTGTTTTCAGTCGATCTATACGATCTTTTTCCTTTCTTGTGTCGCTACGTCGCGCTACCTGAACCTGAGTTTTGCTCCCACTCAAGCACCGCCTCAACCAGAGCAGGCATTTCCACCGCTGGTCCTTCCACCGACACGGAAGCGGTATTTCTCGTTGCGGCCGCTGGAGCCGCTGGCGGTGTCGTGTTGTCTCTCGACGTCCCCCGCGGCAGTTACTCGCCGTCGCCGTCTGCGCTTGGGCCCGCCTCGCCCGCCCCTTCGACCGTGGGTGGCCTCACGCGCCTCACCACCAGCATCAACTCCGCGCTCTTCGCCAACGAGCTCGAGTATCTCTATACCGGCCAGGTTTGGTGAAGCTTTTGAGTTTCTCTTGACGAGCAAGGCGGCGACGACTGTGCGGCGCTCGACGGGGAGGAGCTGCGCATCGACAAGCTGCACGAGGACCTGGTGTTCGTTTGGCGCTCGCTGCTGTACTCGGACGTCCGCTGGCCACCGGCGCCGACGACGACGACGACGAGCACAACAAGCAGATGTTCGTCTTTTCGTCGCACCGCTTCATCCTCGCCTCGCACTCGCCGTACTTCCAACACCGACCTCGTCTTCTGGCTCGCGCCCGCCCCGGCAAAGTCCCTCAAAGACACCTCCCGACATCCTCACCTTCACGCTGCCGTCCCCGCCCTTCATGCCCGCCTCCCTCCACTTCACCTCGGCTTCCTGTACACCGGCACCCTCGTCTTCTTCCACCGCACCTACGACCTCACCACTGTCCTCGCCCCCCTTCTCTCCGCGTTCTACCTCGCCCTCCCCGCCCCCACACCGAGCTCCGCGCCTGCATCATCTCCGAGATGGCGCACGACCTCTTCCATGGGCTGCTCCCCTTCGCCGCGTTCGAGGCCTCACTCATGGCGCGGCGCGCCGGCGGCTGCACCTGCCGCAAGTGCGCACAGCGCGTCCCGCGTATGCTCGAGCTCGCCCCGCGCCCCGGCGCCGTCGACCCGCCGAGATCAAGGAACTCAAGACCCTCCCCATCGACGTCGAGGCCCGCATGCAACGACGCGCTGTCAAGCGCCAGTCCGAGGCGCTGACTGACGAGGACTCGGACGAGGAGTGGGCTGGCACGATCGTTAGCACCCACGCCTAAGAGTTCCTGATTGACTTTGACAGTACGTCCCTCCCGCGCATTGTCGACTTCTTCCTCCTGACATGTGTCCTCTTCTTAGCTGACTCGTCCGACCTCTGGATCCCCTCCTCGTGGGCCTGCCCGCCAGACTGCACGGCAGCGCGCTCAAGGACCTTGCAAAGCGCAGCCGGCGCATGCGCTGGCCGTGCTTTGGGTCCCCGAGGGCGCGCTGGCTCTTTTTATCCTGGCGTACTTTGCTAAGCTTCTGCTTCAGAGACGCAATCTGCTCGTTGATCATCTTCCTTGGTCCGCGGGCCGTCGCGTTGGGAAACGTCGGGCGCGCGGCGATGCCCGGTGGCGTATTGGGTGGCACGAGCGACGCCGTCGACAGGTTCCCGCGCACCAGCTGTTTGATCTTCACATCGCGGTTGAGGGATGGTCGATGCATGGACTTTTCAACCATCTGGCTAGATATATTTCATTTATATGGTCTCCTACCTACATCCCTACCTAATGTATACGGTCCCTTTCCTAGGTATTATTCCGTCTCTCATGATCAGTCGTGTCTCCTTCCTTCGCATAGAAAATACTGTAATCGTGAATGATTACTTGTGCGTCTGCGTTAGTAACTTGCGACCTTCTGGGTTAACCCGAAGGTGTACCCTTGGGTCTACCCGCGGGTTCGGAGAGTCGCCCCGTTTCAGCGCGAGTTTCAGCGCGGCGGAAATCTGTACATTCCGTAGTGCTGAAAGCAGCATTGAAAGTAAAGGTTTCAAAGGTGCTTTCAGCGTTGCCAAATCGGGCAACTTTGGCAACGCTGAAAGCGGCTTTGAAACTTTTGCTTTCAACGCTGCTTTCAGCCCGGCTGAAGCTCCCAATTTCAGTTGCGCAGAAACGCATGCTGAAAATAGATCTTTCAGCAGGCATTTCAGCGCCGCTGAAAGTCTTTGTTTCTCGATGTCTGAAACCCCGATTGATTTGGTCAGTATCGAGTCAAATTTCAGACTGAAGTATACACGCTGTTTCTTTGTAGCTGATGCTTGTATTGATTTTCACTATTTCTATTCGAGATTCAGGTTCGATGATTTCCCCCGAATCCAATGCTGCTGATTCGCATAAAGATTTTTCAGAAATCAATTCACGTTTCAGTCCAGACTGAAATTTTGCTTTTTTTGGTGTGACTGTACTATTACGACCAAAGGTTCACTATTTTTAGAATTTTTACTCACCGAGATGACCGAAAAAATTCCTTTTGAATTAACGCGATTTTTAAACACATCAAAAAAATCTGGGTGTCACTGTCACCTGAACCTTTGGTCGTAATAGTACAGTAGTTTGTCGTAACGTGCCGGCGGCGTACGCTGTCTGAATCAGTCTAATTAAAGGTCCGCGAATCAGAAGAGATAAGAGACCCGCACGAAGGAAGGTCGAACGCGAGGCGAGGAGGGAGGGAGGCGTGACGAAGGGTGGGTGGTGTTTTGTTTGGAAGAATTGACTCAGTAGGCATCCCCACCGTACCGTATATGGTTACGACCGTATACCGTAAAGCTTTTCGTTACGGTCCGTATACCGTAAAATACGGTATACAGTATAGGGTCCATTGAACGGCGTCCAGAGAGGGTGGGCGAGTTTTATTACAATCAAATGGCCTTCGTCCCACCTCCTTGAACCTCTGTATACTTTCAGATCCCACGGCAGAGTCAGCCTCGCTGTTCCTCGTCGAGTTTGAATTTAACCGCACTGTAAGCGTAACCGTAAAGTCTTCGCAAAGAGGGCTTACGGTACGGTACCGTAAGCCGTACGGGGATCCCTAGAATTGAGGCGAGGGGCGGGGGGAACAGGACGAGGGCCCGGGAGGGAGAGGGGTGAATTGCAGTCGCAATTGACGGGCATACTTATGCTGGGAGGGAAATACATACGAGCCGGGCTGTGTCGCGATGCTGCGAGGCATATGTACCTCGCTGAGGGTGGTGGTTGAACGCGGTCGAAGTGAGTCCAGAAATCCCAACCTCTGTTGGAATGCGAGGCGACGCAGGTATCAGGTATTAATTACAAGAGCGCGGTGAGGCACGAGGCAATGTGATTCGATTGTTCGACGTATATGTGGCAGTCAGTATGGTCTGCGTTGACAGACGGGAATGTATTACAGGAGTGGGGTGTGGCGTGTTTGTGGAGGGAGGACTAAGGCCGCCACAATGTATGTAGACCGAGCCAGCCGGAAGGAGGTGAAGTCGAGTGTGATAATTTTTCATGGAAGGGTTTTGAGAATTCGAAACTTGAATACTTAGTAGACCGGACTGCCGCGCCGTGCTATGTTGCCGACACACTCGGACCGCCGACGTTGTCCGGTGGGTCCCTGCGCCCATGGGCATATGTACGGAACCTATAACTATAAGTAAATACGGGGCGACAGCGACGATCAGCCATCCGTCCGTCCGAGTCCTGTGCCAACGTACCGTGCCGTACATACTCATTTGTCGTAACGCGCCCTGTCTGAATCAGTCTGATTGAAGGTCCGCGAATCAGAATCAGGAGAAATTGAAGATAAGAGAGCCGCCCGGGGGCGAGGGCGAGGAAGCGAAGAGGGGTGACGAGATCGATGAGTGAAGGGCAGAGCAACCAGGTGGCGAGCGGGGGACCAAGATGAGATGAGGGTGGGGGTGAGGAGAAGGTGTACATAGTTGACGTATGCCGGAAGGGAAATACGAATGGCGAGATATTATTACTGCAAGTCCATTGGCATTGGCATATCTCGCTGAAGGGCCATGGTTTGACGCGTGTAGGCTACTAGGAGATCGAAGTGTGCGTTCGTTGGAGTTTGAGGGAGGTCGTGCGGGACCCAGATATCATGATCACTGACAGGTAGTATACTATTGGAGAGGAACGTCTTACATATGGGCGCCATTCCAGGGAAGAGTAGACTGAAACAAGAAGAGAGACGCTGAGCGGGGTTCGGAGTTTGGTGCCAGGTATAGATAGGTCAAATGAGCAGTAGTGATTTAGTTTGAACCTGCTGTTTGATTAAAGGTCCGCGAATCAAGGGAAAAAGATCAGAAGACTGAAGTTTGAACGCGAGGCAAAGGAGGCGACGAGGGAGCTTCAAGTGAAGGGAGAGGGCTGCCTGAGCGAGAATCAAGACGTGACTCAGTTGAGGCGACTATGCTGGCCTGGGAGGAAAACACGAGTCAGAGCCGTGTCAAGTGTCGAGATATTATCAGTATTACCGCAGGTGCGAGCCCTGGGGTGGTGAACGCGAGCTGTACATGGGGAATCGAGGGACGTCGACAATCACGTTCGCTGAGATTTGATTCAGAGGTGTATGTGTGGAATTCGAACCCAGGTATGTATCAGATATTGTTGGGCTCCTGGAGAGGAAGCGCGTTGCGTGTGAGCAGAAGAGACGCCGAGCGGTGTTCGGAGTTTGGTGCCAGATATAGGTCGAACGAGCAGTGACGCTCGGTTGCGATTGGCGATCGCATTCTAGAGAGAACGACGTTACGTGCGGGCTATTTCTGAAATCAGAATGGGTATTCGGAATGGGAATCACAAAGTCTATCTGGTCTTACGCCGAACAAAGATGCACTGCACCTACGAGAGCGTTTGTGGGAACTGAGTTAGCTACTTGGCCTGAAACGCACGACGAGGAGGTTGGTGGGATGTTGTGTTGTCCACGAACGACTCGGAGTTTGAGCCCGAGGCCGAGTCCGAGTGCAGGGCTGTGGTTGGCCGGGAACCGAAGAGACGTGTACGGCGTCGAGTTGACTATCAATGAGCGTAAAGGAGCACAAGAACAAATGCCTCGCGGGAATAAGATTTGGGGTGCAACTTTGCCTAGTTGCCGACCTGGAGGCTGGATGTACCACCCCGGCACAGCGCGCACAGTACGGGCGGGGTCTTGGGGCGGGACGTCGGGTTGATGCGGCATCTTGTAATTGGGCTGATCGAGGACTGCTTGCGGACAGGAACGAGGCAGCGCCACCATCACCGGATATCGCACCATCATTTGTCCGAGACGGAAATGGATTCTGCCATCTCCGACATGGGAGCAAAACCACAGGCTCTTCGAGCAGCAGCCCTTTTCCCTACCCATGCCCGCTGTCTGACGTCCCCTCCGGTCCCCGCCCCCCGCCCGCCCCGTTTCCGCCCGCCTGTGAAGGATCCCGGCGCTTGGAGTGAGTTTGTTGTGCGCCGTACTGAGGACGTGGGACGCTGACGCAGCCATACGACGCAACGCACGCAAGAGCCGGTGAACCTCTTGGATCGCGATCGTCCTCCACCCTGTCCTTGCTTCGAATCCTACCGCACAAATGCACGGCGGAAAACACGTCCTGATGTTCGGAGGTGCATGGGACGCCTGCGAAGGCACTATTGGGGACGTATAATTATAATAGGCAAGAAGTCGGTGTATTCTGTGCTATTTATCATTTTTTCACCGCTCTTTGTTTGCCTTCTCGATGTCGAGGATCATCTTCTCAGAGTTAATACGTTCGGCGTCTTCCCTTTTCCCATTGTGCACTTGTTTTAGTGTCCTCATTCTCGTCATTATCTTGATTCCAATCGGCGCGCGCTGTATTCTTTATGGCGCCGTATCGCTCCTTTGTTGCACTCCTCCTGTCCGTGCATCATTCTCATTCTCATTTTCGTTCTCGTTCTCGTTCTCACCCTCCGTGCTTTCTTACTTCAATCTTCATCTCGTCATTTCCTCCCCTCTTTGTCGGATGTGGCCCAGCTATATATCTTTTCTCAATGTCACCCATTCGTTCCTCCATATTTCAGTTGGTTTTTTATCACTGTGCCGGCTCTCAGGCTCAGGCTACTGCAACGGGTTGGGGTCTTAGATCTGTAAACACCAGATCTAGAGGAACGTGGGGACTGGGGTGCAGATCCACACAGTAGCAGGGTATGCAGCTACTATTAGTTATTGACATGAGTGCGTCTATTGAAATTTTGCCGCAAAATAGGGGGTTGATCGAATTTTGACATACCTTCGCTATAACCAAAAAGTCCTGCGTCACGACGCGGGTTTTCGAACTCAGCCGCGCCCAATCCTGCGCAACGTAGTAGCGCCTTTGAACTGCGCGAAAGTGGAATACAGATTGAGAAAGTCCGATCCAATCAGCGGGCATCGGTTCACGACGACCGATAGTCCGACGCTTGCTCCAGCTCTGCGTATTCAATTCTCCTTGTCTCAATGAGAGAAAGGACGCCCGACACGACGATTTTTAAGGTATCGATACATGCCCATATATCAAACTACAAAGTAAGAAATGTAGCCGATGTAAAGGAGAATGGGAAAGCGAAGAATCGGGATGTATAAGTAATGTGGGTCCGAATAGGCACTTCTCCTACAGTCCCGCAGTACCCTTCCCCGAACTCGCAGCGCTCGCCGGAGATCCGAACTGCACAGGCCACGGTGCGATCTGAAATCCCGGAGCAGCGTAGGTTCTGCCGTCTCCACCCGGGTTCGTCGCACCGAGACTTGTCGGGGTGCCCCATCCACGTTGTCAGAAATCCTTAGCGCCGAAGGCGAGCACAGTGCAAGCGCGGGGTGCGTATCGCCTCTGTGCCGTTCGTCCGCTGCTCGCCCGCAGCCGTGTCATCGCGGCAAACGCAGCCGGCGCTGGCGATGGGAAGCCGCCGCGCAGCGTGCTGTGCATGGGCCGCGGTGTGGCGGAGTCGGCAACGAGCGGGGCACTATGCCGCTGGGTATGGACGCGGGAAGCGGGGAGGTTACGGGGCGATGGGGACGGCCGCAGAGTGACGCGCCGGGGGTGGTGCACGTCGCGCTCGCGATGCGCAGTAGGCCGAGGTTTGGGGCGGAGGGCGGCGTGGGCGCAGAGGATGGTCGCGGCGCACGGAGAGGGGATGAAGGCGACGTGTGCGACGGGAGACGCTCGTTGCACTTGTTGCGCGCTCCGGCGACGCTACGCGTCGTACTCCCGGTGCCGGACAGGAGCTGGCTTCGAGCGGAGGATAGTGAGGAGCTGGACACGGGTGGGGGGTGACAACCGGGGCGCGGGTGATGGGGAGCGGCTGTCGCTGCTGCGCGCGCGAGGGGTGGTGCGTGCCGTGGTGAGGATGCGCCCGGCGCGCGTGTGGATCGGGGAGGATGGTACTTGCTGGAGACGCACTTGGCGCGGAAGGAGGCAATAAAAGCAGCGCCGGCGGTGGGGAACGACCATCGCGCGCGCAGGAGGTGGTGAAGGTGGTGCTGGGAGCACGGCAGGCGCAGGCGGCGACAGCAGTACGCAGTACACTGCTGAAGAGTCACAGTGTGCGGGAAGGCGACGAGGCGACGTGGGCGGCGAGGAACGCCAGCGTCGCGTGCTGCGCGTGTAGCTGGTAGCGCGGTCGGATCTGTGTTCGTACCGGCGTGGTGTCGAGCCCGTGGGCATGGCAGGAACGGTAGAGCGCGCCTGTGGCGGATCGCGCACGCTGTCGTGGTGCTTTAGATGGCCCCCCGGGCAGCGAGCGGCCGTGCGGGTCGCGGCGCACGTCGTATGCTACGCTCCAGCGAGGCGGGCGTCGACAGCGCGGAGAAGGCGTCGGAGGCGTCCGAAGAGGCACGACTCTGCTGTATGGACGGCGGTGTTGCTAAAGATGACAGCGATGAGAGCTCCAGAGCTTGAAATGCGGACGTGGTGTGCACGCGCAGGATGGCTGCCGAGGAAGTGAATATATACCTCAAGGGCGAAAAACAGAGAGAGACTAAGAAGGAATGGAAAATGAAGAATGGGCGGAAAGGGGGAGGGAAAAAAAGGAAGAGAAACGCACCCAGAAAGGCTCCGAATCGTACGTAGCTCATCCGAGCGCGGCACTAAGCATCTCGCACATCGCAAGTGACATGGTGCTGCTGCAGGCTTCGAGTGGCGTGGGCCCGAGGGCACATATGCGATGCTGGACGATTGCGACTGAAGGGTGGTCTGGCAGCGCCTGTTACGCACAGTCAACGAATGAAGGAGAGATGCAAGAAAATCAAATGCATACCTATTATGCGAGCGCGTGCCGAGGCTGAGACGGGTCGCAGGTACGACACCGTGCACTGAGAACGAGGGGGTATGGGGAAACGCGGCGAGGATTGCGGTAGGTACGCTCTCGTGTATTCCGCTCTGGACGACGCCAAAGATGATGGAAAACCTACAAGGTCATCAGCAAAGATCGATGAGAGTAAAAGGGCACGTACGATGCTCGCGATGTGGGTTTGCAGCGCAGGCAGGCAATCCCAAGCCGTACACGCGGTGAGACGAGGATTCTCGTCTACGTAGAACGGGTGTGGCGAGTCGTCCACGGAGAGAGCGCGAGAAGGGGCGCTGCAGCACCTCGAAGCGACGATGCGGAAGGGACGCACATGGCGAGGGGCTGGAATGGGGAGAAGCACACGAGATCAGCGCGCAAGATTGCACGCGCTAACGCACGGCGCACCTCAATACACCCACCCCACGCATCACTCCCCCACCCGCTTTCTCGGTGTTGTACGACGAGGGCCTGCTTCCAGGCAACTGAGAGGACTGGGGTAGGATCGGTGGGGCTGCCTGTGGGCGGGGTCTCTAGTCGAGCGAGCGACGTGGCAGTCCTGATCGCCGCCGCAGCGACGGACGACGGTGCCACGCAGTGCCAAGTGAACGCATCGGGCCGAAGGCGCGGTGGGGCGGGAAGGCGGGCGCGTAGATTGAAAAGGTGGCAGCGTCGGGGGAGTCGGATCGGGCGGAATCCGTCAAGAGCGGCGGGGCGCGATGAAGGAAACACGGCCGGAGCAAGGTCGGAGTGGCCGAAAACGCCTGATGTTGGCCGGGGCGTAGGTAGGTAGATAGCATTACACGGCAGGGCGAAATGTACTCTAAGGCCTGGTTTACGGTAACAGAACGTAGGAAAACCGGCGTGGTTTGCGTCCATTGTCCTAGCCATTAATATTCGCAAATGAAAAAAAATTGAGCCGTTTTCCCGGAGTTTGGCGCCCTATATTTAGGAAACGATGCATGCGGCTGCCTGCTGGCTGCCAGTGAGCTGCCAGTGAGCTGCTAGTTGCCCCTTGCTCTTTTACCTCCGTCTCCTGCACCGTACACAAGATTCATAATCTACTCAGAGTCTCTATCAATTGACATGGGTAACCAGGCTAGCAAATTCCTCATTCAGAACATCTATGGTGCATTATAAAATTGATAAGCCAGCACTATCACTTATCTTTCCCAGGTGGCATAGGGGGGGAAGGTGGGAACGGTGGCGTACAAGGTGGGGGTGGGGGTCCTGGGGAGGGTCCAAGGATGTCTTATGATGTCAACACTGAACACTTTGTCACGGTCGTGAATAATTTGTATGTTCATTTGTCCTCTCCCAAATACTGTTTCTCAATGACAGTAGTGGCACTGCACAAATGAATTGTAAGTGCTGGACACCACAATTCAAGGGATTGACAGAAAAGCAGATACTGCCAACACCACAGTCCAACAGAGAGGCAACACCAGAGAGATTCTAGCAAGTCTCAAGTGTGTGGCAGCACATTATAATGCTGCCAACACACCTGAGGAATGCATGAATGGTACACGAACTGACATAACCAAGGACCTTGTTGCATGCTTGACCAGCACTTCTGGCTCAATCCGCCTAGTCATGCTCAGTGGGGTTGCGGGATCAGGCAAATCTACAATTGCAAAAACAGTTGCAAAGATTTTGGCTGAGGAGAAAGAATCTCTTGCAGCATCTTTTTTCTTTTCCCGTGATCATACAGATCGCAAGGAGATAAATCACCTTGCTACGACACTTGCTGTGCAGCTTGCAGATTATAGTCATGAATTTCGGGCACATCTCATCGAGCTACTAGAGGAGGACCATACTCGCATTTGTGAGGTGGCACCACACCTGCAGTTCCAGAAGCTGGTTGTAGAAATTCTTGGGAAGCTACCTCCCTGTTCAAAGCCATGGGTGATCTGTCTTGATGCTCTGGATGAATGTGGAGCAGACCGTGGCCAGATTTTCTTGCGGTGGCTATCAGATAGCATGGCTCAGATCCCAGCCCACATCCGATTCTTTCTGACAGGACGCCCTGATGTTCCTTCCTATCTGAAATTCGACAAACTTCTTTCCCTGATGCATAGGGTTGTCCTTGATGAAATTGAACCCAGGATAGTTCAGCATGACATCCACCTCTATGTTAAGCAATCACTTGATGGGGCCAACTGGATTACACGTGATCCTTGGAAAATCCATAGCAAGCAGGCAGAAGAAATAACAACCCGAGCAAATGGACTCTTTGTTTTTGCAGCTACAGCTGTGCGTTATGTTCTTGCAGGACTGCCACAGACACGCCCCCAAAAATCAGTTGATTACCTCCTGGGTGGTGAGCCTCTCATTGGCCTGCATGATCTATACCTCCGGATTGTGGATGATGCCATCCCATTAGCTGCCTCAGGAGACCGGCGTGCTCAAGACTCACATGATCAAACCATGAAGATTCTGAGTACAATTTTGCAGCTCCTAGAACCTTTGGATTACCAGAGTCTGGCGGAGTTGCTTGAACTGGAAAAAGAAGATGTTCTGGGGGCATTACTCCCTCTGAGTGCTGTGATCCATGTTTCTGATAATCCAGGAGCAGCAATCAGAATCATACATCTCTCATTCAGAGAGTTTATGATGTCTTATGTTCAAGAGACCCGGCCTAAAATCCTCTGTGGCACAGAAGATCAGCGGCGAGCCCTGATGTCTGCTCTTATGAAGGTCCTGCACGAGCAACTGAAATTCAATATCTGTGATCTACCAACCTCATACTTGCGAAACATTGACATGCCAGATTTCTGGTGGCGACTTGATAACTACATCCCATTGCATCTCCGATATGCTGCACAATTTTGGACAGATCATCTAGTGGAGACAGTGTATGATCCATGCAGTGGCCAAGGAGTGCAGGACTTGCTATTCAAAAAGTTCCTGTTTGGCTGGAGGTGCTGAGTTTACTTGGGATTGTGGGCTATGGACAGCAAGCTTTAGCCAAATTGATAGTTTGGGCAAATGAGGTATGTCTAGGAATGAATGATCTTATGAGATGTTATGAGGACTGACGATCATTAGAGCACATCCCTCATCGAATTTGTGACTGATGCCAAAAGATTTATTTCCTTCTTTCGGGATGCAATCAATCAAAGTGCTCCTCACATTTATCTATCAGCACTGGCCTTGGCACCAGAGCAGTCTGAAATCTTCAAAAGATTCTCAGACAAATTCCCACAATTGTTATCAATTACAAAAGGGAGAATGAAACAGTGGCCAAACACAATTGCTGCACTAGAGAGCCACACCAGTTGGGTCACCTCAGTTGCCTTCTCACCTGATGGCAACAGAATTGTGTCTGGCTCCAGTGACCACACTGTGCGCATTTGGGATGCAGAGACTGGAGCTGCACTCAGGGACCCACTGAAGGGGCACAACCAGTGCAGTCTACTCAGTTGCCTTCTCACCTGATGGCAAGAGAATTGTGTCTGGCTCCTATGACCACACTGTGTGCATTTGGGATGCAGAGACTGGAGCTGCACTCAGGGAGCTACTGGAGGGGCACACCAGTCCGGTCACTTCAGTTGCCTTCTCACCTGATGGCAAGAGAATTGTGTCTGGCTCCTATGACCACACTGTGCGCATTTGGGATGCAGAGACTGGAGCTGCACTCAGAGAGCCACTGAAGGGGCACATCAGTGGGGTCTCCTCAGTTGCCTTCTCACCTGATGGCAAGAGAATTGTGTCTGGCTCCTATGACCACACTGTGTGCATTTGGGATGCAGAGACTGGAGCTGCACTCAGGGAGTCACTGGAGGGGCACACCAGTGCAGTCACCTCAGTTGCCTTCTCACCTGATGGCAAGAGAATTGTGTCTGGCTCCTATGACCACACTGTGCGCATTTGGGATGCAGAGACTGGAGCTGCACTCAGGGAGCCACTGAAGGGGCACATCAGTGGGGTCTCCTCAGTTGCCTTCTCACCTGATGGCAAGAGAATTGTGTCTGGCTCCTATGACCACACTGTGTGCATTTGGGATGCAGAGACTGGAGCTGCACTCAGGGAGTCACTGGAGGGGCACACCAGTGCAGTCACCTCAGTTGCCTTCTCACCTGATGGCAAGAGAATTGTGTCTGGCTCCTATGACCACACTGCATGCATTTGGGATGCAGAGACAGGAGTTGCACTCAGGGAGTCACTGGAGGGGCACACCAGTGCAGTCACCTCAGTTGCCTTCTCACCTGATGGCAAGAGAATTGTGTCTGGCTCTGGGGGCGGGACTGTGCGCATTTGGGATGCAGAGACTGGAGCTGCACTCAGGGAGCCACTGGAGGGGCATGCAAATTGGGTCACCTCAGTTGCCTTCTCACCTGATGGCAAGAGAATTGTGTCTGGCTCTGATAACACTGTGCACATTTGGGATGCAGAGACTGGAGCTGCACTCAGGGAGCCACTGGAGGGGCACACCAATCTGGTCGCCTCAGTTGCCTTCTCACCTGATGGCAAGAAAATTGTGTCTGGCTCCCATGACAACACTGTGCGCATTTGGGATGCAGAGACTGGAGCTGCACTCAGGGAGCCACCGGAGGGGCACACCAAACAGGTCAGCTCAGTTGCTTTCTCACCTGATGGCAAGAGAATTGTGTCTGGCTCCTCTGACAAGACTGTGTGCATTTGGGATGCAGAGACTGGAGCTGCACTCAGGGAGCCACTGGAGGGCCACATCAATCGGGTCAACTCAGTTGCCTTCTCACCTGATGGCAAGAAAATTGTGTCTGGCTCCTGGGACAGCACTGTGCGCATTTGGGATGCAGAGACAGGAGCTGCACTCAGGGAGCCACTGCAGGGGCACACCAGTTGGGTCAGCTCAGTTGCCTTCTCACCTGATAGCAAGAGAATTGTGTCTGGCTCTGATGACAAGACTGTGTGTATTTGGGATGCAGAGACTGGAGCTGCACTCAGGGAGCCACTGGAGGGGCACACCAATCGGGTCAACTCGGTTGCCTTCTCACCTGATGGCAAGAGAATTGTGTCTGGCTCTGATGACAAGACTGTGCGCATTTGGGATGCAGAGACTGGAGCTGCACTTAGGGAGCCACTGGAGGGCCACACCAATTTGGGTACCTCAGTCACATTCTCACCTGCTGGAAGGTCTTTTCTCTCTGATTGTAATGATTGCGCCATATGTCCATGGAATGTCAATTGTGTTACTAGTGGCCTACCTCTGCAATGTTTCTGCTCTGTGAAGGGATTGGGCTTACTCAATGTAGGTTCCTCTTCTATGCACACCCTTAGTATAGACTCATTCTCTATCCCAGTCCCTTCATCTCAAGTCCCCTTCTGTACCTCTGCACTGGCAAATCCACAATGGTTGGGTCTCTTGTATCCCCTTGGAACTCCTTTTTTGGCTCCCAATACCCTTTAGGGTTGGACTGTGGTCTCCACACAACACACTTGTTATAGGCCGAGAACAGACCTTGCTCTCATATGACAAGTTTGTATGTGGTGCAGACTGGGCAAAGTGTTATTCTCAAGCAGAAAGCCCTTACTAAAGAATAAACATCTTGAGTTGCATCTTAGTTGATCCCTTTATTCTTATGGTCAACTCTTCTCTTATGCCATGGAACCCAATTGTTCAATCACTCAGGTGATTATCCTCATTTTCCTTCCTTTTACTCCCTAATACCCATTTCTGCCTCATCTACCCCAACCCTTACTCCCAAAATGCCCTCCTCTTGGTGTTACTCCTTGCTGTTCACCATCTATGTTCTCGACACTATCCTGGTCTATTCCCAGTCATTTATCCATTTTGCTTGCTTTTGTATTTTGTGCTGAAGGGAAATGGAGTGAGAGAGCAATGCAAGCACAAGACAGGTAGGTCAAATGCGAGGATCAAAATGGTAAGTCTGGTAAGGAGGATACATAATATATGTAGGAAAATTGTGTGAGAGATGAATGAAATATAAGGAGAATATCAATGGAAATGAGAGTCTGACTCTCATATAGGCTCGTCATGAGTTAACTCACAGGTGACCTAGATCTGTGGCTGTGGGTACCTGCATCATTCAGAGCTCTACTCGGATCCGTGGCCAACCCGCATTCATGAGCACTGGTTGGGAGATTCAAGTTTTTCAGCACAATTTATAGCGAAAAATGTTGTTTGTTTTTCAGACATTTTTCACTGAAAAAGGTAGTGAAAAACTCAAAACATTTTCACCATTTTGTGAGTTCGAGGTGAAAAATTCAAAAGGAAGCTCAAAGAGCTGAAAAAGATTTGAATTTTTCACCACTTTTTTTCAGTGAAAAATGTCTGAAAAACAAACAACATTTTTCACCATAAATTGTGCTGAAAATCTTGAATCTCCCAACCAGTGGAGTACTTGACTCACTGGTTGTGGGTTTCCCACAGATCAATTCATGGGTATTTTTCATCTTTTGCTATTTTTCAGCAGAAAGTACAAGTTTTAAAGCACTTTTAAAACTTGTGAGTATAAACCTGTTTCCAAAAATCACTACCTGGATCCATGACTGACCCATGGCTGCAGGTACCTGAACCTGCAAGTCAGGTTTTCCATGAGTATTTCCATGGGTCAACCCATGGTGACTCGCAGGTGACCCACACTCATGACAAGCCCTAGAGAGTCAGATGGTCATGGCCGTTGGGCCAGGTATATCACATTGCAGGCCTCAGATGATTGTACAACATGGATCACTTGGCTGCCCATGTCCCAGGTATTGCTGCTCCTGGGCCTCTGCACTGACAAACATGGATTTTCCCAGATGTTTAGGGATAAAATATGCCCTCACTACACTCCAGCATGGATGAGAAACTAGTATCTCATGATAAGTTACATTTGTATTCAAAGTCTCTCTCTTGGGCATAAACAAATTCTGGCATGGGTTTAGTGGCAGATTCTGAACAGAGCAGTTTAGAGTTGTCCATCTGAGAGGACAGGATGAGTCGGGTTGACACCCAACATACCCAATGCCAACCCCCAGCAACTATTGAAAGTTGTCATGTATGTGTCAGGGGAACCCCCACTCCGGCCACTTCTCTGGCTGCTTCTCTGGCCACTTTCGCCCTTCTGGCCGGATCCGCTGAAACGGTGACTATGGGGCTAGCGGTAAAATAACCACAAACCAAACCTTGTAAATAATACGCGGTTCGATAATGTGACTACAACAACTCAAACACTATAATCCTCGTGCAAGTTCGGGGTTCCGATCCAGTATAGATTGTGGCAATTTGAACTCTAGTTCTCTTTGGGAAGCAAGACTTTATTGGTCTACAAATCGTATAGATAAAACTGCTCGAACCCGTTCTAGGCACAATTGCGGATAGACAGACGAGATTTTATATTCAACGGTTTTGTGTGATATGGGTCTAGGTTTGGAGATAATACTCCGATGCATAACGCAAGTGATTCTTTATGAATCCCGATTCCAATAGTATCTGCGATTGCTAATCCTTGCCAGATTACAACCAATTGTCAAGTCCGATACGTTTCCGTATATTCCACGGGTCCGTTCCGTCTATCCAATATGTCCACGTGCTGTTTATAAAGATCCAAATCCAACACAGATAAGGTAGGCGCCAGTCACTCCCCACAAGCGGTCACGTGGTATGTAACATCACGCATAACGTGGCAAAAAATTCCAACACAAAAACGAAACATGCTGGAATTCGTTGGATTTCAATGTTTCTGAAGTCAATTTAAAAAAAAAAGATTGAATAACATTAAAGGCTTTGCGCTGAGCCACCAGAAGCCACTGGGTGGCTCATTAGGCATGCGGTCATGGCGGCTAAAATGACACAAAAATCGTATTTTTGGCCACCAGTGAAGCCACCGGATGATGTTGTGGCTGGTGTAGCCACCGGACAGCACATGCCAAAATAGCCACTGGGTGGCTCCGGGTGGCTCTGCGCAAAGCCTCTATTATTGCCTCAGAAATATACCAGATTTCAAACAAAAAGGCCGGCAGAAGTCTTCCTGAGATATTGTGGAGGTGAATAGCAAATGAAAGGCAACTTATTTTGTTGCTCTGACACGCATTTAGGGGCATCATCTCTATAAATGGTGCGTGAGAACATTACATAAGCGGCAAATTTTGAGACAAGAAAATACAAACCTTGTCCATTCAATGAAAGAATCATTTTTACACTTGCAAAAAATGGGTTGATAAAATATCATACTGTTCCCTCAAAAATACATATTTTCGAAATCTGAAACCAGGGAATGTCTCAGGAGGATCCAAATGCATGCTTTCCTGGCTTTACTTTTTGTCCCAATGTTTTGTGGCATCAGCTTAATTGCTGTCACACTTGGGTCATGTGACCGCTTGTGGGGAGTGACTGGCATCTACCTTAATATTCAAACAGGGAAAACAAACGAAACTTGGTATAGCTTCTGGGTGTCTCCGAATGAATGCCTACTCGACCGGTTAAGCGTGAAATCTAGTAACTTTGCGTCCAACAGGTGGGGTGAGATTCACTGGTCTTCCTCCCATAACCATCCACTTAAATACTTTACAGGATTCTAAATATAACCGAGATAGATACAAACATGCGGCAGGGTCCAGGGTATATGACTAGTGGTATGGCAGTTAGCCAATGAACTCCTGTCAGATATCAGACAATTAGTAAAATTGAGAGAGATTTGTAAGAAACATCAACGAGCCGAGCTTAACGATGAGTCAAGATCTACATCGCTTAGAACGATCGTGATGGGATATTGTTGATATGTCAACTTTTAGCCGACTGCCTCGTCAGCCCACCATTACCCTCCTTGGTAACCATTTGCTTCAATTGGTCCCGCTTTGACCCTCTTAAGTGATTTGTCTGAAAACTGTGATAGCCGTTACTTCCCAGTACCCGAGTATGGTTTCTTAGTCAACTGGTAGATTGACCAAGTCCAGCCTTCTCTTGGCAGTTCTGAAGACGTCAGATGATTCCCAACAACGATCCCTCTGGTTCAGAGGGATAATCCCTCGTAATACACCCTTGGTCAGGGATATGCAGTAGCCCCAATCCGTTTCCAGGATGGTAAGGCACTTTCCGCGATTGCTCCATTAGCGACTTCTCACGTCAACCCTTTACCAGGATCGTTGTCCAGCGCCTTTCTAATGGTTCGAGACACATTATATCCCTTTTAGCTAACTGCTCAGGCCAGCATTAGCCCTTGTGAGATGACATTGTGATGTAATGAAGTACATTATAGCATGTTGCAACTCGAGCAGATTTGAATAAATGCCCGGGTGCCCCGATACCAGGTCTGTCACTGCTCCAGACACTTTTCCATCCAATGCTCTGGACGCTTTCCGCCCGCTGCTCCGGATACTCCTACGCCTGTCCAACCATCCGGGACATCCATCTGCTCTCGCTGGCACGTGCTATGCGATCAGGCCAGGGATCACTGTAGATACCTCCGGACATGTGCCACTGGGTAGTTACTAATTAGTATATAAGGTTTCACCTAGCATGGGAATCCTCATCCTTTCTTCTCTTCGGATTCCCCTGCTAGGTGTGAAGTCTTTCCGCTCCTGTATTCTAGTGCCTATATTTATTCTTCTGATTCCCCTGCTAGTTTCTGTGCCCCACACCGAGCTTAAGGTTGCCCTTACAGCAGAAGAAAGGATCTAAGGGATCAACCGATCAAGATTGGGAAGTTTGGTGCAGGTATGGATTTGGACCACTACTCCAATGCTCCATCCTCCCCCACTTCAAATCTCAACCCCTCCTCCGTTCCGATGGACCAACTGCCTGCCCCTGTTGCTGCGCAACCCGAGATCCTGAGTGTACACACTCCGGATCCGGCTTCCGACGCCATGGCCCAGCTCGCTGCTGTTGAAGGTTCCCTCGGGGACATTCAGCTCATACTCCACAAGCTATTGGTGAGCACCCAAAATCCACTGGCTGCCCCCACCCTTGCTGCTCCGGCTCCAGTGCTGGGTCCAGATTTCTCGGCCCCCCACCCAGCTCCAAAAACAGTCCTCCAACCAAACCCTCCGGCCATTTTCGGGATGTTCCTCTACTCCGTCCTCACCTACTACCAGCTGGTTCCAGAAGCCTTCTCATAGACTGGAGTGTCTTGCAAGAGAAACTTGTTTGATTCACCATGTCCTTCATTGTCAAAGGATGCGGCTGCTCGGTGGGCTGAGCAATGCTCATCAGCTGTCCTGTCCCCGTTCCCCACCTGGGCTCAATTCAAGGCTGAATTCCACCTCTGGTTCGTGGAGGAGAACGAGCAGGACCAGGCCCTTGCCAAGCTCGAGTCCCACTCGTACTTCCAGGGCTCCCGTGACATCTACCAGTACACGGAAGACTTCAAGGAACTAGCCATAACAGCTGGTTACTCAGACACTCTTGGGTCACCAAGTATCGCTCCGGCCTCAGCCCGCAGATTAACATTGCAATTATGACATCCGGAACCGCCCCCAACCTCACCAACTACGACAGGTGGCGCATATGCGCTGCCCGGCAGTACGAAGTGTTCAGCCACGCCCAGACCAGAAACCATCCAGCCCAGCTTCCAGCCGCTTTGCCTTGGCCGTGTGCAGCAAGCGTATTCCCTGCTCCAGCACCCATGTGCACTTCGGTTTTGTTCGCCCGCTCCAGCGCCCGTGCTCCAGGCCGATGGACATCAACCAGACCTGAACACACACTTTCCCACGCACCTGCTTCCAGTGCAGAGGTGCTGGACACCTCGCCTGCGAGTGCACTGTTACCTCCGATAGCCGGCACACAGATGTTCTCAATGAGGTTGTCTGTCAATTTGGTGACGACCTCCTTGATGAGCTGTTTGCCTGTCTCTCCACCACCGCCTCACTTCCAGCGGAGTCAGTTGACAAGGACACAGACCTGACGGGTTTTCCATCCCCAGCTGAGTGAGCAGTGCGCCCTCGGTCGCGTCCCCTAATCACTACGCCCTCCTGTATTCAGATAATGCCAATACATTTGATTCCAAGGTAGTAGCGAGAGGCGCACCCCACATCCCAGTCTTCGTCCGTGTGACCGAGACTCTTCCTTCCACCCCATAAATGGAAACCCGCACTGTCCCTGAGCTGGGAACGAGGACAGGCTCGATCTGGCGTGTTCATTGCCCGAAGTGGGAATGGCGACTTCCCTGGCAGTACATCATTGACTCCGTTGAGGGCTGAAACTCCCTCCACATCCTGTTGGACCTGGAGTCTGATGAGACCACCGCACAGATGTCAGTGAAGGCTCTGGTTGACTGCGGCACCACATAAGGGCAAGATTACGTGTTACATCCGGGGAGATACTGCACACATAACGCGTAATCTTTGGGGAGACTAAATTACAAGTACTTTATGTACTTGTTCTTTTAATCAATCAGAGACCAGAATTTCGAGTTGGCGAAATCTTTATCAGTGCGTTTGGTTCGTGCAAGGAAAATAGTGGCTGTGTTCATTAGATTTTTGAAGTCTTTTTAAGAGCCCAATCTAATGGATTTAGTGATGATGTAATCCATAAAGATGAGGCCGGTTCAAATCTGTTGGTGGATCTTTTTATTATTATTTTCAAAACACATATATCTCTTAGTTGGTGGTGACTCTGGGGCAGGCTTGATGTGTAGACTCTATATATGTATTTTTTGGCAGTACAAACCACAGTTTTTGTCACTTTAGGACCGAAATGTTCATGCAGCCAAAGTGATCAGTGTCACGGGTTCCACAGATGTGTTCACATCAGCCAAGTTTGACCAAACAAAGGATTGAACTTCTGAAGAATTGGGCTTCAGTGGCACAACATGTGCTTAGATGCCCGGGGCCACTGGTAAGAGTTTTAGTTTATTGACATGGCTATCATATTGTTCTAAAATACATGGTAGTACATCTGGAATGGTCGAGTTCTGGGAGGTGCAAGAGGAGCAACAACATACTTTTTTGTAAGGCCTCAAAGACATTTATTCTGTGCAGAAAAGCTGAGATATTTCATTTGAAATACTGTATCTTCAGGTGGAACAAGCCACAAGGCAATCTGTGATCTGTGTATGGAAATATTTCACAATGAATGTGTGCTGAATTGATGTGAAATCACTGTCCAATGTTCAAACTCAATAGAGCTATAACTCTGTCAGTTCTACACAGATTGTGCTGCTTCTGGGCTCAAAAAAATTCCCGCTACCTTTAGGTATGGGTTCTGATATATGTCAAGATCAAAATCCTTTTGGGTGCATCACATTTTTGTCAGTAGGTTTCGCATAAGCCCATCTTCTCCCTGCCAAATTACTTTGGCTGCTGCAAAGCCATTCTACTTGCCGTTCAGGACCTTGTTGTTCTGCCTATTTGAGAGGGGAACACAACTCGGTTCAAGTTCAAACGGTTCCTGTGAGATTGATTCATGTACAACATAGTATATCCTCTGTCCCTTTAGTTATAATGAACTTTTGCATCAGGGATTGATCAGTTCTCTCAGATTTCGAGCTAGATATGGAGATTCAATACTGGACATGGACTTGAAGTTGGATTGTGACTAACAGTTTTGGTTCTTGATCAAGAGGTTTCTAAACATCGCTGTCCTAATTAAGCCACTGGTATACCGAAAGAAAGATACCCAATATCTTAGGTGTTTTTTCTGTGAGCCAATGCAAGCTGGTTGGTGTGCCAGCACCAACCAAGCGAGTCTTGGGCTGCCTGTACTACTAGACTAGTAATGTTTTTAATTGATTAATTGTTGTTCAAAAGGCCTGTATGTTTCTGGGTAGCAGGCTCTGCCGCTTGTCGGCTTTACTGGCCTTATCACACAGTGGACTTCAACATTATGATAACATAGAATCAAGAAAAAACCCCTGACTATCCCTACCCGAGGGCCAAGTCCATGACAAAAATATTCCTGCTTAACCATACTTCAGTCAATCAATGCCAGTGATACGGTGAGCTTCTGGCCATCCACCAAGAGAGGATGGGAGTAAGAAAGGTTTTTTGGCACCAAAGAAATAAGGAAATTGACTTTACTGACACATACAGAAAATATCGGAAAAATATCAAAATAATTCACCCTGGAAAAAATGACATGGGAGGTTTGTGCAGGGGTGTGGCGTCTTCAGGCGACATGTTCATCGTTTTCGACGGGTAAAGCAACTCCATTTTACATCCAAATATAATGCCTCGCCAGATGCGCACATGGGTGTTGTGGCACTTCTTTGTGCAGGGGAGCAGTAAAATCGGAATATCTTTGCTGATTGTTTCTCAGAAATTAGGGGACATCAATTTTCGACTCCGTGGACCTCAGAAACATTCAGTCACCAATAATCAGCAATAGGAACCTGCTCAGCATTGCACTATTTCCAAATAGGTGGGTACCTCTCAGTAGCCCACAACTGCAGAGTGCGCTATGTGTCCAGACACTTTGTAATGGCCATTAACCAAATCTATAGGATAATCCCATGTTGCCAGTGGCCTGGTTAAGCATTGAGCTATCCGAGTGTGAGCCAAAATGCTAAGAACATCCAAAACACAGTATATTGGTGCGTGTTTGCAGAGCAGAGGTGTAAAGCCTCTTTAACTCTGACATGTCACTCCAATATATTGTGTTTATATTACAAAAAATTACCGAGGCCAAATATGCACTTGTTCCTGCACACTGTTCCAAAGATTGCAACAAAATTGAGGAGCAGTGCCCTTGGAGGATTATCGGGACCTCCCATGGTCCAATCGACCTCTCCAATCGATTCGGAGTGTATTGAAACACTAGGAAACATGTTCCATCCATGACAAAGCGGACATCTAACCACATGGTTAAGCAAAATACACTGGGTGAATAAAAATACCACCTGGAGTTTGAATGGGTGGTGAAACCTTCCAAATTCTGTTACCTGTGTCAACTCTATGCAGAGAGCACACCTACAGAGTTGTGAGCCAAGTCTATCAAAAACATAGGCTGAACAGTAAAAAATCATGGGAACTTCCTTTTTGGGTTATATGGTGTAGTGGTCCCAAAAGGGGAACTGGCCATCAAAGTAGTGACCACCTGGAGCTCGAACAAAGGCCTTGGCATGTTTATGTTGAGTGAGCCAGTGATCAATCCCCATTGTCTATGGAGTGAGCTAAAACTTTGAAATACATTCATCACATAGATGTAGGACGGTCTGGGCCTAGGATCATCAAACCAGCGATCAAATCGGCGATCATTGATTTCGGATGTACCCGAAGTGCTTCGTACGCAAGCACTGCACTGCCACTCTTCTGCTTTTTCCCATCACAATCTCATATCCCGCTGTTTCATGGCTCATTAAAACCTCCAGAGCCGTGTACACAATGTCAACTTGTATAAGTAAGGTATAGTGCATAAAAATACCGTCAACATCCCAAATAAGAGCGAATTCTCGAAATAAATGCACCAACTAATTACTAGGATCTGTATATGTAATCCCTTTCATGAATCTTTAGATATACCTTTTAGCTTTGACTTGAACTGCCAACCCTTGATGACTTTGCGAGGACAACTCCTGCTTCAGTTCCACCTGGATCCCTTCGAATATTATTAGCATCTTCATAACATCTCTGTCTACAAATTTATGGAAGGGATCTCCCCCCGAGCTGACCACATATTGTGTAACACATGGATTTTGAGAAAATTGGCCTTACTTTTGGGATGTTGACTGTATTTGAATGCACTATACCTTACCCATAGCTGTCTGACGCCTGCATGCCATAAGGAGAAGGGGACTGACTGTCATCCCGAAGAACAAAAAGTAAAGTATGAGTTATGCCGTGCACAGCATCGGCCTCCCCCAGTCATTTCTGGAGATTTGCAATGTGGTGTATTCATTCGCAATTGGAGCTCCACAGCACTGTCTCTGGCCTGTTCACAGTCTTTTCCTCAAGAACGAGCCTGGCCAGCATAAAGTTGCCAGCAAGTACATTTACTTCCTTACAGCTGTCTCCTGCTTGAATGGCAATCCTGGTTTGGACTTCAACCACGAAACGAGGGGAAGCAAGGACCGGAAGTGTCTAAACGGGGGTGGAGTGGGACAATACATAATTTTTTCAATGATGCCAATCCTGCTTAGAATGGAAATGCCTAGCCTCCCATCAAAACCAGATGAGCGCGAAAAAATTCGGACAGTGCCAACATTTTCCGAAATGGCTGTAAGGCTTGATTGAAGCTCTCCCTTGGCTCTCCCCCTTTTACTAAGTTTAGTTGGCTTGAAGATTTCCTTAGCCTATGTGTCGGCGGCGTTCTCTTTGCCTGGACCCACCAGCATACCTCAGAGTCTCTACTTCACACTGTGGCACTTGTAATGACACGGAATCCTTTCAAGAGATATTCCATCCACCGATTTGACACTTACGCAAAGTGCTGTTGACAACTCACAACCTGACATCAAGGCTTATTGAAACTGACACAATGATCTGGCATGAACGGTTATGGTTCCGTACCCGCACATGGCTCCCACTGTCTCCGAGTCTCTCCCCTCTTGCGATTATTTGCCAGGGGTACCTTCAGGATCGAATTTCTATTGGATCCCGGAATAAATGACTCTGAACAACATATGGCCAATTCCAACAGATGGAATAGAAGGCCGAAGTGCATTTACATGGCTGCTAGCATCAGTCAACTATCGGCTGCTACGGTGCCGGCCGCTGTCTCTGCTTATGATCATGATTTAGTTGGCTGAAATCAACTTGAATTGTGACAACGAGCCCCGGACAGGTCATGGATTCACAGTATTATCGGGAGCTCTGAACACATCCCGCATCCCTAATCTTAAGCCGTTCAGATATCTTGAAGAACGTGGGGACAACTCACCAGTTGTAATTCCACGGAAACAATTTGTTTAGGTACATATTCTAATTTAAAACCCCCAAATTTCATGTGGCGCCAATTCTCGTTCTCGGGTTGTCACCAAGACGTCGTTCCCGAATGCCAAGAAT
>JARKIC010003084.1:0-34840 GCA_029378375.1 Mycena olivaceomarginata
GTGGTATATCACTCGGGCGGTAGCGAGTGATGGCGCGTCAGCATCGTAGCACTTCAGAATTTCTCGGCGCAACCGCTGCCAATTCTTTTTCTGATAGTGTTCCGATGCCCGGATGAAAGCCTGTACTTCTGGTGAGCAATAATCAAGAATGTACTCACATTGGTCATACGGATCAGTTACTCTGAACTTGATGAGTAACCTGTCATAGTGCTGGATGAAATATTCTACTTCGGCGTGTTTACCTTTGAAAGTCTTGGGAGCATCCCGGCTATTGCGCAGAGGCATGTCCAAAGCAGAGCGCACTGGAGCACCAAATGTCATGGGGTAGGGTCCAGGCATGCGCTTGGGTGGTTCTGGAGAGGATGGGGGTGATTCAGCGGAGGAGAAGAGGGCTGCTTCATCCTCGTCATAGTTATAGGCTCCCATTTCTTCTTCACCCTCGGTTAACAGAGTCCCTGTGGTAGAATGATGACTGGCTGTAAATGCCTGGGGTGTAAACAAATTGGGTTCCATTACAGTTTGCGGGAAGGAGACTCGAGTCGTCTTAGCAGGTCGAGAGGTTCTGGATGGCGCAGCTGTGCGCGGGCTTCATCGTACTGAGATCAGGCATGGTCTGTCCTGCAGGGTTCAAAACTGGCATTGGCAGATTTTGATTATATGGTGGATTCACAAATTGCGGTTTGGTTGTGAATCAGTGGATGGTTGATCTTTGAGTTGCATAGTGGAATTGTGTGTTATGGTTGATAATTTCACTGGAATTTCCCTCGCGGTGGGCTCCAATGATGTCAGGCGTATAAAATGTTATACACGAGGTCCTCCGGAAATGACTTTATTCGGGAGTTTCTCGTAAGTTCGGGAAATGGGTAGTGAAATGAAAAGTTGTTGGTTTCTCCTTAAAATAGGGAGAAGTGATAAAAGGGGAAAGTGTGGGAAAAAGTGGAAACGGAGGTGAGTGGGGAGGCTGGTGCGGAACAATTAAACAGAATAGCTCCAAGTTAAGCGGACTGTTCAATTACGGAATGTGGTGGTACAAGCACAAAGGTTTCTCGGTCCTAAGCTACTTGCAGATTCGAGAGGTTAGATACAGATACAAGGGTTTTCGGTCCCAGGCTATCTGTATGATCAAGACAAGGGTTTTCAGTCCCAGGCTACTTGCAAAGGGCGGATTCGGTTGACTAGATATAGATACAAGGGTTTTCGGTCCCAGGCTACTGTTAAAGGTGGATTCGGATTCGGATGACAAAGCACAGATACAAGGGTTTCAATCCCAGGCTATCAGTACAAAAAAGCACAAGGGTTAAGGGTGTCAATCCAGGCTACTCAGTAAAACAACAAGGGTTCACGGTCCCAGGCTACTTGCTAAAAGCGGATTCGGTTGACGAAGTACAGATACAAGGGTTTTCAATCCCAGGCTATCAGTACAAATTACTGGAAATACGAGTACAAGGGTTTTCACTCCCAGGCTACTTGTATTTTGGTCGAGGGTTAAAGAGGTGGGTTTACAGAATAGCTTTGAGGAAGCGGACTGTAATCAAGAGTTAAGAGTGGCGGGTTTAAACAGTAGCTTCAAGGAAGCGGACTGTTTTACTTACGGTGAGTCTCGGGGAGGTGGCGGAAGGGAGGATGACTTAAAGGGAAGAGAGATTGATACTGGGGAAGTGGTTCGTTGGTTCTATCTACCGAATTATGTAGAGTATTTATATACAGAGTGTTTGGCATACTTTGTTCAATCCTGAGCTAGATGCTATGTAGGTCAATGGCTTCTGCTATCAATCTGTCGTTTTACTTTACCATTTTGTACAGCCTCATGTCAACATGCTATGTAAACACACCGGTTACGATCGTCAGTCTGTCATCTTGTGTAAGGGCCTGTACAGCTTTGGAGTGACATATTGTGTCAAGCATTGCTTTGTGGGCGCAGGTTCAGTCATGACGCCTCCTTGTCGGGTGTCATGCCGCGGGTTGCCAGTGTTCTGTCTGTCTGCATGTCATGTTTGAAAGGTGGTTGCCGGTGCCGCCCTGTCAATGTAATGTGCTGTGCATGCTGTGTCCTGCATGTCATGTTTGAGTACTGGTTGCCGGTACCGCTATATTGATGTAACATGCTGTGCGCGCTATGTCCGGTGTCCTCTGTAGTTGCTGTCTCTTCTGTCGGTTCCCGTAAATTAGGTCACGGTGTCATAATGCATCGCTATTTGCCCATTGGTGTCAATTCATTGTCGTCCTCGTGCTTCTTGTAGTAGCTCAAAAGGGTAAATCGTTCCCAGGGTAAGTTAGCGACAGTGAGCTGGGGGTTAGGCGGGCTTGTCTGGTAATTTCGGTGATTGCTGAATCTTATCCAAACATGGCTCTAATCCTTTTCATCTCCAAACACTTTGGGGGATGACATCGCCTCGTCTGAACGTTCGTGGAATAGGCGACGAGGGCGACGGAAATCTTCTGCGCCGTACCCAAGGGCAACGGGGTCCCATCCGCGTTTTGGCGATCCCAGTCCAGACGGCGACGAGGAGACAGAGAAGGGTTCAGGAAGAAACGAAGCCCAGAATTCCAGAGAATTGCGAACGTGCGCAGAGGAGGGCATCGGGTGGAAGGAAAGAAAGTGGTTGCTGCGGAAGGACGGGAACGGAAGGGCTCAAGGCTCTGATTAAGTTCAGAGCCCAGAGCCCATGTTTCAAGGAGAAAAGCTTAAATGCTTCGAGAAGAAGCGCTAAGCGAGCTCTACTTTTGGAAGTAGATCAAAGAATCCTCCCCGGGCGCCATAACAACGGAAACATGTCACGGCCATCAAAAACTTCGGCAAACCTTAGCCGGAGTAGCGGATAGGGGGTACAGCGGGTTGCATAACCCGGACACCTCGACAGGGTCGAACCACGGAGAGAAGAAAATATCACAACATGGGGAGTCGAGCACCGAAGACAAAGGGGACGCCGCCGACAATAACGATAGGCAGTAACAATAAGCCCTACGACCATGGTGTGGTGTTTACAATCCGGATAACGGGACCACCACGAAGGGAGAACTGGAGATTTTGGATTGCGGGTTCCCGAACGGAGAAGACTGGAGGACGCCTTCGCGGGTAATAATCGATGGGCAGTGACAATAAGCCCCACGACGCAGGAAAATTTTGAAGGATAAAACTCGCCTTGCAGGAATTATTGGGAAGATGGGGACGGGGTACCTACGGGTCGTTGAGGACAACGACCTTGAAGAGGGGGGTGATGTCATGAATCGCCCGGGTTCTACTTTTTTGCGCGACGCGTCCGTACGGATACAGACGCGTCTTAGCGGCACGGGACTCTCATGACGCCACCACGTGACCTTCTCACGGTTGAAACCCGGCCTCGGATTCTAAAGCCGCAGACTCAGGGAGTCTGCGCCACGGAACACAGAAGACGTTAGGGACTAGGAACCCGTACAGACGGATTCTAGTCCCCGGACAGCACCAAAAGGCTGACACAGGAGAGTACACGGAGTACAGGATGGTGTTGCAAACCCGATCGGGGTTTGAACCACTAGACGATGACACTTAGGACTAGGAAACCCGAACGTCGGGTCTCCTAGGTCCACCACGATGCCACGGAAACCAACACAAGGAGTCCAGGAGCATCAGCATTAATGCTCCTTAACGCTACGTTGCAGGAACTGATCGCGATGACCGCGATCGCTTTAATTTATTAGAAGCCTATATAAGCACGGTAGAATCTCCATGTACAGTAGATTCTACCTCGTCTAATCTCAGGCTTCTACCTTGGCTTGACATAGGCATTGTCTCCACTCTGTCCCGCTTCCCTCGCACCGTACTACGGGTTGTATCCACACCTCGGGTTTTGTACCTGAGTGGATATCACACCCTCTTCGACTCGTTCCGGGTTCCGCCTCGCATCCCGACCTACGACATACGGCCTCCTAGGGAGGACGCCGTACGACTGGTCCTACTGCTCGGGGAACACACAGCTATTAGCGTCTATCGGGTTTCTCCTGGTTGGGGTTCTCGCCGGGTTACTCGTTGTTTAGCCGACCCAGAGGCCGTTGCTGACACGCCGCATCGAAAGGGACTTCGGGGTCAAGATGGGATAGGATGGATAAGATAATGTCCAAAGTGTACGGCTGCCGTTTCTTCTTCTGTGAAGACTTCGGTTGTAGAGTGGCGGCCGCCCGCAGGAGTGCCTCGCATTCGGCATTATTGGTGCCCATGATACGCCGTGAAGGATGTGCCAGCGCGGATGCCCGAGAGATAATTTTCTAGGGTTTTACCAGCGTAGAGGCCGGCAACAGCCACTAGAAATGAGGCCAGTAGATCGGCAGACGCCGGGGCACGGATGGATTCGGGGATGTTGCGTGAGTCGCAGTAGCAGTGGAAAACCAGCAAGCCGGACCCATATGTCCCGAGTGTACCGTCTGCCCACGAATGCGACAGCACATTTGTCACATTCTGTAGATCTGCGGTTTGGAGAGTCTCATTGCGATCTTTTCGAGAAATCACGGGCAGCCACTTATATAGGCGTTCGTCAGCAAAGCAAAAAGGGCGTAGGTAGGCACGGAGAGGTAGATGTTGTGGGTATGGCCTCGGGCGTGGAAGAGCTGCTATGTAGGCCGACTTTTGGTTTAGTTGTTCCATAAAAATTCCGCGATCCAGTCGTCGTTGCCAACAGGCTGGAATTGGGCATCCACGGGGTTTACGCTGCTTGCGAGTGGGGCGCGGGTTGGAGCGGGGTTGGGGGTGTCGAAGTCGACGATGAAAGGAAAGAGGGCATCGGGGATGGGAATGGGAGGTAGGAGGAGGCTGTGTGGTGGGAATCGTCCGCGTGAGGGATCATCGGCGGGGGTTAGAGAGGGTAGAAACGTAACGGTTGTGGATTGTAATCCCCGAGACTCGCAGACGGCGTGGATGCGCTTGAAAAACATTGTTAGTCTCTTCGTTGCACTCCTCCCGTTCCACCATCCTTTGACAATGCCGTCGTTATCCCCCCGTAGACAACCAAGTGTCCCGGGTTGGCACCCATAGCGATGATGGTCCGGACGAGGAGCTCGAACCCGACGGCTTCTGCCCACAGGATCTTTCGACGCTCAGATTCCCACCCGGGCAGGAAGCGCCAGGCGCGCCAGTGCGGACCGATGACAATGCCCACTCCAATACCGGAGCTCGCGTCTGAGAAGGCTGAGATGGTCGGCGACCTGATCAAGCTGTTAATAGATGCATATATATTGAGTTTGGAATGGATGTGACCTCGCAAGGGCCGGGAATAATTCTGGAAAGGGTTGGCTTGGATAGGATATTGAGCCACCATTCAAGGTCTGCGTTGGTGGCTCGAGGGGTGGTACACGCATGAAAGGACTGTCGCCGTAAATCCCGAGCATGAACTCCAGGCAGGTGATGTACGCTCGTCCAGTCCTAGTAACCAGGCACGCATGGATGAGTTGGCCATGGAGTTTCGCGACTTCCGACTGGATGTGTGTTCGTTTGGACAGCCACGCTGTAATCGAGTTGCTATATTTCGCCATCTTTTGGGGGGTAAGCGCGATGCGACGAGACTCAAGGTCCCAAATGATGCCCGTGAACGGGGCGGCTGTAGCGAACTGGATGTCTTTACTCTGTTTCCACGGTATTCCCAAATAAGTGGAAATGCGGTCAATATCGTCGAAATTGTAGGAGAATTTCGAATCGGCTCCGCTCCGTGGCGAGGCAGAAGACAAGTCCAGGATGGGGAATGCAAAGTCCTCGTCGTATTCTTCCACTCGGCCGTCAGGTAGCTCGCTCCCTCCCCACCAGAAGCGACCTTTAGACTGTTTACGGCCACCAGAGCGAGGAGTCGACGGTGGAGCGAGGCTCGCTTGGCGTTATATTCCGGAAGGAACTCGCGGAGAATTCACATGAAGGCTGAGTCATCAACCCACTTTGAGGTTGGACCAATACCCCGAGCACGGAGGATATCTGCGAGGCCATCGCCCACGCAACCGTATGCTCCGGCTCCCGATGACTCTCCGAAGCAAACACTGGTGTCCGCAGCGTAAACGTCTTCTGCGCGGCCGGCCAGGTCCGGACGATGAGTGAGGTCGAAGAGATCTGCAGGAAGGCGCAGAACTGTGCCTGGCCATTGGGAAGAATGAGTGGGGATGTTCCGGTAAGCCTCAGAAACATTGCGGACACCAATTTGTGAACCAGGGGGGAGCATGGAAACCTTGAAACACATCGCATTGAAAGTACCCCAGGTGCACGGGAAATCGTCCGAATTAATGAAGTAATTGATGGAACGATGGTCGTCTCGAGGGACTCAAGGGAAATGAGTAATTCTGGACGAGACGCATTTTCTCGAGCTCGTGCGGTTTGGGGACCATGGAGAGGGGAGAGGATTGGAAATTTCCGAGACAATCCTCCATCTGTGACCGAGAAAATGGGCCAATATATCGTCCCGCAGCAAATTCAGACAGGATGACTTGTCGAAATGGCGACTGGTGGGTTGAAAGGGATGCGCTATTAGAGGGAGTGATGGTGGAATGAATGGAAGGAAATGGATATATTGAACCCACGGCGGCAGGCCGTCAGGAATCGTTGGGTATCTGGAAATGAGGCCCGTGTCGTGAAGCGCTGTTTCCCAGTTCTTGGCAATGAGAGGAGTGAGGGGGTTAGAGCTTTGCTCGGAGATGGCAGCCCGAAGCTCGTGAGTGGTCAAGCCACAACCAGAGCATTTGTGGACGTGCCTGCCTTCGGACTTGCATCCCTTCGGCCACTGGAACTGGAGGCAGATGTTCTCTCCCTGTGGGTTCGTGAGCTTCCCCTGGCGGTCGCGATGGCACCGAGCGGGTGACCTGTTCCACAAGGTTGTTGCCCTGCAGTTCTGGACATCCTGGTGGGACGCGAGGCAAAGGGCGCAGACGAAGGTCCCGTTCTCGGCGCCCCGGGGAAAAACCCGGTTGGAATTTGGGTTATTCGAGGTTGTAGCTGCTTACTCTCGTGGTTGGGAGGAGGATATGGGGTGAAGCGATTACCGCCAGATCCGGCGTCGTTGCGCGGGCTCTGAGGCTCGATATTGCTTGTTCACGGCGCTTATTGAACAACTCGTCCCCAATTTTTGCTAACAGTCCTTCGTTAATCTGAGCGATGTTGAAAGATTGCGGTGTTCCCAAAGTTAGGTGCCATTCGTAACGGGTTCGGTCTGCATAGGTCTGAAGAGTCAGATCCCCCTGGGGCTGCTCGCGAAGCGAGTGGTTGCAGATTAGATAAAAGAAGTGGGTGATGGCGTCAACGTGGGGCTTTGGCCAATTGGCGCGGATAATTTCTTTGGTGAAGCGCGACTGGCCCAGTTCGAACTCGCGCCATGTTAGTTGGTCATCACGAACCATGTTCTTGTGAGCGGAGGACGAGGGACCAGCCTGCACGGAAAGCTGATTGTCCTCGGTTTGGGTCAGCCGGACGGAGGAGATGTCGTCGTTGGAGGAGAGAGCAGTGGAAGCCGCTTCGGCGAGGCCTTTGGGAGTGAAAGGCCACAAGAGACAGTACTCCCGCTTTTCGAGTTTCCTCTGGGCAAAGGGGGAGATGCGGGTCTCAAGAGCGGAAGGGGCATCAACCGTTTGCGTTAAAGTCGCCCAATTTAGGCTTCTTGGCTTCCTCTTCGAGCCTCTCTTTCTCGGCAATCTTTGCGGCTTCTGCGGCCTCCTCCTCGGCCGCCTTCCGGCGTGCTTCCTCGACAGCTTTTTCCGCGGCCTTGTCGGCAGCAACCTGCTCCTCCCACTGTTCTTCTTTCCTTTTGTCATTGGCTTTGGTCCAGCAGCGACCAGGCTGTCGATGGCTGTTTGGGTCGTTTGCGTTGATGGTGTTACGGATGTCGGCAAACTCCTCGGAGGCGAAGTCGGGGCAGGACTCGGTATTGGGGTCAATAGGAGTCGCACGGTAGAGGTCCCGTTTTGAGTAGACGACGGTGTTGACATGGGAGAATGAGGTGTGGAGAATGTGAAAGAAAAGAGCAATTTCTGGGTATGTAGAGCGCGGGGTAGATCATCGTATCAGGGAGAAATATAATATGTGAGCCCTGAACGACGGACTCTAATCCACAAACCCTGTTCTGGGGTTACTTCGTGCCTCAATCACCACAGAACGTCAATATCCATAGCGGCCATGACACAGATTCGCAGGCGCGGTGCGGTCCGAATCTGCCCTTGACAGATGGCTGTGTTGATTCGGGCGGAATCGTATACGGCCGGTTTCAAAAGTATGTACGGGTTTCCTAAAATATCACCATTTCGATTTTGCTTACCTTTGTTTGCTGCTGTGTCGTTCGCTCCACACACCCTCGATCCAAATCTAATGGTGGAACACCTTCGTCTTTCTAAGTACAACACCAGGCATGCCCTCCAAAAAGCGAATTTCTAACGAGTTAAAGGAGACGGTCATCCACCTGCGCTATAACCGACATCAGAAGCCAGCCGAAATCGCCAAGGACCTTCGAATCTGTCTCAGCTCTGTCGAGAAGATCTTGTTGCGGTATCGGCGCGATAACCAGGGAATCCATGCTCCGCCTACACTCCGAGTGCCAGGGAGACCATTCGTAGGCTTGTGTGAATGGTGGAGTCACAAGACCGTGTGTTGCCATTATGACGTCGGTGGAGCGGGATGCGGGTAGCAAACAAAGATAAGCAGAAATCGAGTGGTGATATTTTAGGAAACCCGTACATACTTTTGAACCGGCTGTAAAGGTGAGGTATTTGAGCAGAAATTATTCTGAAGAGGGGGTAGGGACCCCTCTACAGACTATAATATATTTAAGCTCTGTACGAGGGTCCAAAATATTCTAACCAAGATCTCCGCCCGATGGGGTCCTGACAGGTGTCGTGTCAGTGCGTTGATTGCGCGGAGTTTGAGCACAAAAAATCGAATAATGCTTATGGGAAAGTCATCCAGTGGGTGACTTCCCATAAGGCATATAATATTCCTCGAGCTTGTTTGAGAGTGCCAACGATGGGATCAAGGCTTGAAAAATTCAAGCCAAGCTTTTCCTGCTCGCGTTCCCATAAGAAAATAATAGATTCATCGACCTGGTGTCTCTGCCCAAAGGACGGCCGGGATAGGATCCGATGGTCAACTCTAGTGGTGTGCATTTTTTTGGCCGCCATTCAGGACCTTCAAGCACGAGTTCAAAGTGAGGATCACACCTTCGTCCCGCCAAATGGTTTATTCAGGATAATGATAATCTGAACGGGGGGTGCTGACCCCTCCTTCAGATTATATTAAATTTGCATTAAATCGTGTCTGCATTTGGGCCCACGATTGATGGGGTCCCGACAGCTGTCTCGGCATCGTCTCGGAAGGCATGAGAATAATGCTGGTAGAATTTTTTAATGCTTATGGGAAGTCACCCAGTCATCCATTAGTTTATAATAATTGCAAAAGCGTTTGCTTACTGCTTTAGAACTCAAGAAATCCGGGCCGGTTAAATCCGGCGGCTTCTCTTGCTCTTCTCCCACCACATCGACGCGAAAGCTTTTCAATTCGATGCTCCCACTTCAACTTGAGCTCCCATGAGTTGAAAGTTCGCCACCGCTACTTGTTCACTCGGCCACATTCTCCGATCAAGAAATCCTCAAACTCAACTCTTTTTGTGCCCCACTGTTACTATGCTCGCTCGTGCTCTACTTCGGTCTGCAAGATTCTCAAGTCTCTCTCAAAATACACTCCAGATCGCATGGCTTCTTGGCTCTAAAAATCGGGGGCCGATACTGAAGTGAAACCTACGAACTGAGACTTTCCGCACCCCTCTATAAATGTTTCTTCCGAGCGATCGATATTTCCTTCACTCTTCTCCCACAACCACCACCTTCTACCATCTACCATTACTCTCAGCTTATAACTCGAGTGCAGGATGCAGTTCTCTATGCTATCATCTCCTTCGACCAGGCTCGAATCTCTCCTCCTTTGCAGTCCCCGCTCTCCCTGTTTTCCAGTCGCCCGACTCTCCTATCCCACCGACACCTCCCCTTACCTCCCTTCCGCCAGGAGCCCACAACTAGAGTCAGATATCGGTCTTCAGAGCCCCAGCTCGTTTTCTAGCCTGTCGAGCGCCAGGCTCACATGCTCAGACCTCACTTCCTTATCCCAACATCTTGACATCTCTTCGACCCCCAAGCTTAGGGCTGGCCCCCGAGTATCCGAAGGGGAGGCTGGAAAGTCAGACAAAAAACAAACCGGCGATTCTAGGCGTCGGATAGCAGCAAGGACAGCAGGTCCTTCGCAATGGCGGTGTGCCTCTATTTCACAAGTTTAGCATCTTCTCCCTTGGTACGTTCCTCTGATAGCTCAAGCCCACTGTCGTTAAACTGACCCTACATTCAGCCATACGTCGAGGTACGGAAATTCGCGCCGTTGATATTTTCAGTCAAGGATTTGGCGCTGGACTGGGTCTCGGTCTCACAACCCCTCTCACCCTAGTCGACACTCCCAGATCTACCGATGAGTATAGGCTTATCCCGATCACCGAGGTCGCGCCTGGGTCGTTTTTCACGCCCGAAACCAGTTTCGGATGCTTCGTCGTCGCAGCAGTTAGTATGGTCGGAGACGTCCGGCCCTGCTTTCATCCATGCGTCCGCTTCTGAATCATCCCCCCAAATTCCTGCCCGCGCCCCCCGTCCGTTCCACCCCGCCGACTGAGAACAGATACGCAGGGCTCGGGCACGGTCCTCCCATCACACATGCGCGGTGCTCGCGCGCGTCTGTCCTCCATTCCTGAAGAGGTCGAGGCGAAAACAATGGCGGCACTCCCGATCATCGACGACGAAGCCTCACAGCACACACGGCGTGGTTTGGGTTTCCCCTCTGTCCTGCGCCAGGCAGTTCAGAGACACGCTTCGCCATCTGCATCTGGGCCGGCGCCGGCGTCGTCCCCCCGCCCGTTGATGTCGCGCCTGGAATCCACCATGCACGAGCTGTTTAGCGCGCGGAAATCTGCCAAGCGGGCCGCTGGATCCTATTGCCGAAGCACGGTCTCGGGAACCGTCAGCGGAGGCCCGGGGGAGCGGAGGGAAAGAGAAGGAATCCAACGGACGGACGGCTTCTTGGGTAGAGCAGCAGCAACAGCAGCGGGAACAGCGCAAGCCGAGCCCCAGCTCCAGGATGTCCCCCGCGATGCTGCTGGCAGCACAGTCGATACTGGACGAGGAGCGCAAGCTGCGGAAGAAGCAGGGTTGGACAAGGTTGCGGCGCCGATGTCGTCTGCGATGCGGTTCGTGTCGCAGGTGGTAGAGGAGCAGGAGGAGCAGAGAAGACGCGAAAAAGTCAAACAAAAAGCAGGCGAGTTTGCCGCGGGCGCAGTCGAAAAAGTTCAAGTTCCTATTCTAAGGGGGAGCTGATGTACCACCACCACAAAATCTTGTATTTTTCTGCTATATATCATCACAGCCCGCGAAGTACTGTTGAACGTGTTAAGCCATGAGAATGAAGTGTGAAGCGATGAGAATGGGTTCTTTCGAGTCTGCATGCCGATCTCAGTTCATTGTCGAGTCTTCCACGAGCCGGTTCCGTCGAGCTCTGAATTTCTGAAAGGTTCTCGATCTCAGTTCATTGTCGAAATCAGGAATCTGATGTTTCTCCACACAATCTTCCACGAGCCGGTTCCGTCGAGCTCTGAAAGGTTCTCGTCCCAGGAACACCGGGACGCCAGAAAGAACACAGATGCCCCAGAGAGAACAGATCCCTGAGCGAAAATCTCCCGGTCAGACTCGTTTGATAATTATAAGGACGATTCTGACGGCCTTCAATTATAGAGGTGAGTTCGCCTTCCGCTCTATGTCCGACGCGGGGCGCCGGCCAGGGTGCTACTACGTAGTAGGGGGTGCATGAAACGCCGCTTTCACCGTGACTCCACGGCCACTCCCATCCTCATCCCATCGAAAACGGGGCGCACTATCCCATATCTGTCTATTCATCCCTTCATTCAATTCGCATTCGCGCCACTGTGACAATCTCCAATAATTCTAATCTATTCCAATGCAATGGAATGCGGATTCGGACTGCGCCGCTCAGTGATCATGAATTCCTTGCGCACCGGGTCCGTTGGCAATTTGGGTGATATATTGCTTTTGACTTCACTTTCGGCGCTGTGGTCCTAAAAGGCACCGGTTGGGCCTAACCCAAAGCTTTGAATGAAATGAAACGAGATGAGATTGGCGATTCCGGGGCACGGGCACGGGCATTGGGATGGGTCCGGCGACGCGACGACCGACGTATCAATCTAGAGAACAATGTGTGACACTGGCCGACGGTCCTGCCTACACAGTGTGGAAGGGAAGGAACAACTACGCGGCGCCGCGACCAGTTGATATTAAAGGGCGTTCCATATGCAGGCATATTGATTCAGCGCGCTTCAGCGCTTCAGCGGTATCATGATTCCTGTCAGCGTTACATAAACACGTTGGAACAATTTGAAATGGAATTGAGCTGAATCAGTATCAGTTCAACCTCCGCTGATTCTTTCGGAAGACATTGAAAGAACCCACAAACAGAAGGAACCGGGAGAGCTATGGCCGGTCGAAAACAAGAGAAGAAGTGAAAGTTTGCGATGGGGAGTGTTCCCGTGGACGCGGTTGCTACTCGATGCTGCCGTGAGCGGAGACAGGTGCAGGCAATCTTGGGTTGAACGTGGTTCGCGATCGGGGCACGAGTTACATCCAACTGCGTTGCGATCTCGGTCGAGCAAAACGATACAATAATATTTTTTAGGTTACAGGAGCGCATTTCGGAAAGCGTAGAAAATCAGCAAGCAGGGTTCTAGTTCCGCGGACAGTCTAGTCCTCCTTCATCGCGACATCTTCGTCGTCATCGTCGTCTCCAGCAATATCTTGGGCGGTCAGGCCGGCTGAAATAGCATGAGAGCAGTGGAGACAAAGAGACACATAGCACACCTTTGGCAAGTGCTTCGGGGCTGGTGTAGTCGACTTGACACCACGCGTGCGCCTGCTTCGGATGGCAGAGGGGTCGATTTTCTCTTTAGAGTCGTCGGCCTGAAAGACGCGTTATTCGAGAAAGAAAAAAAAACGCGACACGACTGAGTGACTTGCCTCTTCCTCGTCCTCGTCGTCGTCATCCTCCTCCTCTTCGCTTTCCTCCTCGGAATCGTCGTCTTCCTCTTCCATGGACGTGTCTTCCTTTCCGACTTTGTTTTTGCCCTTGTCGGGGGACTGGGACGCGTCGGACGCGGCGGCGCCGTTGTTCTCTGTCGTCCTGGACAGAGAGATGAGCATAGGCGGCGTACGACGCGTCGGATACGCACGTGGGGTCGGTGGCAGAGGTAGACATGGTGGTGGTTGGGTGCAAAGGGACGTGCTGTTTGGCTGTGTGTGTCGGGTGTTGGGATAGTCACATGTCCCACGGAATGCCATACCATTGCCCTGGTTCTGGCTTGCCTCTAATTTGCGTCTAACGTCTAACAGCCTCTAACCAGCTTTGCCTAGATGACTGCTAGGAACCGATTACTGTGTATGGATCCATTGGCTGGATATTTCTTGTCCTTCTCCTGGAAATTAGATTGAATTCGAACGCAATCAGCACTATCGAAGGTGATGTCGGGTTACTTGTGGTGATGTCGCCAACATCAGATCTCGACGTGCTGCATATGGTCCTGGATCTCCGTGCCAATTTCGTCGATGATAGCTTATGTCACGTCCCCATATGCCCTCCCGAGCGGTGTTTGATGTTCCTGTCCTCTCTCCCAAGACCGCTCCTCACCGCTCATGGCCTCTCTTCGTGCAGAGCGCAAGAGCTTCTCCTCCTCGCGCGCCCCCGACCTCCGGCCCCCCAACTCCGCCCGCGCTTCCGTCTTCTCTAACGTCCTCCCCGCTCTCCGTCGCTCATCAGACACTATTTCTGACGACATGCCGGGGCACCACAAGTCTGCTCTGGTCACCCTCAAGCTCTCGTCTCTGTCCTTTCTCGACTCCGTGGTCAAGGACGATGCTCACGCGACCCCCTCTATGTTGTCCGGACCACAGGCACGTCCACCAGTGTCCTGCGCAACGATCCCTGGGAAGGCCTCACGAAGACCGCCGAGATAAAGTGGCCGAAGGTCATTCCTACCAAGGGGAAGACCAAGGAAACGCTGGGCGTGCTCGTGCAGATGAGCGACGGCCGCTGGCAGAGTGCCGACACCGTCCTCCGGCCGGGGACTATGTTGAGGTAATACCGCGCTCCCCGTCATAATGATTTGCGATCTAAACTTAACCCCGTCGTTCAGCGCCCCGCCCAAGTTCACCATCCCCAACTTCCCGAACAGCATGAAATGGAAACGTGTGGGAGCTGCATACTGGGTGAGTTTGAAATTCTCGGTGAACCCCGCCCGCCGTTTCTGACGCGGGCCGCTCCGCAGTGCACTACGTCGTCGGTCAAGGGACCCATTGCGACTTTCCACCCCGCGGTTGAGGGTGTCCCCCCGCGGATAAGGGTGTTTGAGACTCTTCACGATAGGCACGATTCCCGACCCATTTTGGTGCACAATGGTGTTTCGGTTCTCCTCCTCGACCACCTCATTATCACGGCCATGCTTCTGGTCACCGACGTCCAGGACTGGATGCTCGTCCAGAAGTACGAAGGGGACGATGCGTCCGCCGCCGCCGATCCTCCCTCCGCTTGCCACAGGCAGCACAACAGACCTCTTCGACACGCCTCCGCAGTCCGCGCCCGCGTCAAACTCGCAATGGCGGAAGATTCTGTACGGCGAACCGATTTTTCCGAAGCGATATCCGTCCTCGCGGAGCGCCTCTACTACCGACCCTCTCCGCGCCGCTTCCCATATCCACGAAACAGATGGCCAAAATTCTGTACGGGGATCCGATACATCCATCGCTAACGTCGAGCCCGATCACCTCAAGTTGGGACTCGGGGGATGAGGACGACGAGGACGACGAGGACGACGATGTCTACCGGGAACAGCGTGGATCAGCCAATTCCTCTCTTCCATCCCCGCAGATGCCCAGACCCCGCGCGTCGAAAGCCCATCATCCGACTCCATCTTTTATCCCAACGGACGGCCCCCATCGCACGGCTACATCGATCCGTACTATGGCGACGATGTGCCCCCCGTGCCGCAGATCCCCGCGCAATATGCCTCCTCCGTGATATCGATGAGCCGAGGGACGGACCCCGCCCGACTCGGCGCGCCTGCGGACGCGGCGAGAGCTGCCCTCCCCGCCGACACGAGTCTCAGAGTCGTCGTCGCGGCCCATGCACCGCTCGCAGTCGACACCCCCCGCGCGAGGTCCCCGCACAGTCCGGCCGGCGCCCCTCCGAGCCCTTGTTCCTCACCAACCGCCTATCCGTCCTCCCCTCCTCCTCCTCCGCACCCCCGGCTCCCTCACCGGTGCAGCCGCCGACGCGGACACTCACGCGCTCGCAGTCGATGAAGCTGCGGCCGCAGCGGCAGCTCCCGATGCCGCCCACGGAGGGCGCGTCCGATCTCTCGCGCACAAACACACGGTCGTCACGGCGCAGCTCGCAGTACAGCCAGCGCTCGCTGCCCCTGCCGCCCGGCTCGGCTGGGGCGCCACCGCCCCTGCCGCGGCCCCCGATGCGCAAGGACCCGACGGACGAGCTGTGGGGCGTGGGCTACTCGTGGTCGTCGAACGGTGCTGGCCCGCTCAGCGAGGCGCCCCCGCCATACATGGAGGCGGCCGAGTCGCCGACGTCGGCGCGGAGCATGTCGTCGCTGCAGAGCAGTAACCCTGGCAGCAAGCGGCGGTCGACATACCATCCGTGACCCGACGCCCACACCATTAATAGGACAAGGAGAAAATCGACCGGACCGCTGGTTGCTGTTCCGTGTATGCATTGTATTACCCGCCACCATCCATGATATCCGTCCATCCAGCTTGCTGTGCATTCTTCGCTCATTTATCGTCTTTGTAGCATCCCTCATCTCTTGCTTTGGGCTCCCATAATAGTGGTTTGCTCTCTAACCTCTGCTAAGTAACTCATTCACTCTTTAAAACACTTCACTCGTTACAAGCATTTTTTTGGCATTTTTTTTTGGCATAGGTTGATTCATAGAGCAATGTTGTGTAATGTACAGTGAATGACCAATTGACTTTGAGCCTGTGCGCAAGTTCGAGGCCGTGCGGAAGGCGGACCGACGACCCGGAATACGGGGGAAACCAAATTATAGGCCATTAATTCATTCACCCTCGCCCTGCCTACCACCAGTCTTGCCCTCAATGGCAGTCCAGACCCTACAGACCCTAATACCGCCCGTCTATGATTATTGTGATGGTGTGTGCACAGGCAGGCCCGACAAAAGTGACTTACGCGAGATCAAAACAGGGTGTCTCTGGTACCGGTAAATCGACGCTGGGCGCCCGCGCTCGCAGCGGCACTGCACATGCCCTATATTGACGGGGACGACCTCCACCCGCGCGCCAACGTCGACAAGATGGCGGCCGGCTGCCCGCTGACAGACGCCGACCGCGAGCCGTGGCTGCGCGCAGATTCGGAAGACCGCAGAGCGCGTGGCGCGCGAGCAGGCTGAGGCCCGGGGCGCAGAATGGGCCGTGAATCATAATGGGGCCGTGAATGGGGAAGGCAACCGGCGCGCCCGGGGTCGTCATCGCGTGCTCTGCGCTCAAGCGCGCTTACCGTGACGTGCTACGCGGCGTTGGCGGCGCCTCTAACACGACAGCTGCCACGGGCTTGCCGACGTATTTTGTGTTCATTGAGGGGTCGCGGGAGGTGCTCATGGACCGGATGCTCAAGCGCAGTGGGCATTTTATGAAGGCGACCATGCTGGACAGCAGTTGAATACGCTCGAGAATCCAGCGGGCGAGGAAGGCGTGGTGGTGGTTTCTGTTGAAGACCCGACGGTGGCGCAGGTAGACAAGGCGGTAGAGGCGCTCAAGGTGTTGATTGTAAGATATAGATGATACTATCATGATAGAGATAAAGATCCAATTGCAAGCGGCGCATGTCACTTTAACGCCTATCGCGCCTACCGCCTCTATTTGCCTGCGGGCATCAAGTTCAACAGCAATCGAACTTGACTTGAACCTTGACTTGAACACTCCGACCCCAAGTACGGTCCGTCCCTAATGTTGCCGACAAAAACTGGGCCTAGAACAAAACGGTGATCATTCTGAGGCTGGCCGCTGCACACGAGTTCCTATCGTTGGTTTGTCCACCAGTAAATCCGCGGCCGCGTGGGTGGGATAATCAGGCCGCGTGAGTGCTCTTGCGGGCTGCTCTTTGAGGACAAACAGAGTATTGAAAACTTTTAGGATGTGCGAAAAAGGGACCTACGCGCAGTGCAATCGCTCTGCCTTCGTTTCTACTTGAGCAAGTCCGCAAACTGGACTTTTAAGTACCGGCGACTTCTATTTTCAACTTGAATAGCTCGGGCAATGTCGCGGTGAGCATGGTTTCTGGATTGAAGTCGCGGCGATGCGTGATGCAAAGTGCGCGACACCTGGATGCGGCCTATCATGTGCGCGCTTGTACTTGCCTATGCACATATTGCCGACTGTAACTGTGGTGTTCAACTGTATCGGAAAGGGATATTGCGACTGGAGAACTTGTTTTCCGCAGATTGGGTAACCTCCGGTCTCTGTGTGCGGTTCCGCGGTCTCGCCACCTGGGCCCGCTCGCTGGACCTGGTCACCGCTCCTCAGTGACCGCCCTCTCACCATTCTTCGACCGACGGATCCTAGGCTGCTCGCGCAGTGTGGTCCTTCTTTTGATTCTGGTCGATTTGACTGCAAAGAGTGCAAGGTCAACTTCAAAGCATGCTAGGCCAACCTCCGCTTTCTTTGGCTCTCATCTTGTTTGCGCGTCCACCTGTGCACTGAGTACTCTGTACCGAGCTTCCTCTCCTCGTCACTTATTTCTTCGTAGACTTTGACCGCAGATAACCCGGTTATAAATGTATCGGATTGATATGAATATATTTTCTTTAGGTCGACAATAACTCTCGCCATTTATTCCGCTGAGTCCCCCTCCTACTAATCTTCTTTCGATGCTAGGCGTAGCTCCATTGTCAAGAAGGAGCTGCACGATTTGGCTGTTGCCGTTTCGTGTTGCATGTTGCAACGCGGTACAATGCATGTAGCTTCCACCCGGCGCATTGACATCAGCGCCGTTCTCAAGCAGCAACCTCACAACTTCGAGACGGCCATATGCCGACGCGCACTGTAACGCAGTCGTTTCACCTTGCGCATTACGTCGGCGCCATTCTCCAGGAGGAGGTGGACAATTTCGATATAGCCCGCTCCGACGCGCATTGTAGCGCAGTCCTATCACCCTGCGCATTGACATCGGTGCCGTTCTCCAGGAGGAGGCGGACAACTTCGAGATGGCCACGTGCCGACGCGCACTGTAACGCAGTGTCACCGTGACCTTGCGCATTAATATCGGCACCGTTCTCCAGGAGGACGCGGACGATTTCGATATGACCACCCGCCGACGCGCACTGTAACGCAGTCCTGTAACCTTGCGCATTAATATCGGCACCGTTCTCCAGGAGGACGCGGACGATTTCGATATGACCATCCGCCGACGCGCACTGTAACGCAGTCCAGTCCACCTTGCGCATTAATATCGGCACCGTTCTCCAGGAGGACGCGGACAATTTCGATATAACCACCCGCCGACGCGCGCTGTAACGCAGTCTCGTCACCTTGCGCATTAATATCGGCACCGTTCTCCAGGAGGACGCGGACGATTTCGATATGACCATCCGCCGACGCCCACTGTAACGCAGTCCTGTAACCTTGCGCATTAATATCGGCAACCGTTCTCCAGGAGGACGCGGACGATTTCGATATAACCACCCGCCGACGCGCACTGTAACGCAGTCCTGTCACCTTGCGCATTAATATCGGCACCGTTCTCCAGGAGGACGCGGACGATTTCGATATGACCATTCGCCGACGCGCGCTGTAACGCAATGTCACCTTGCGCATTAATATCGGCAACCGTTCTCCAGGAGGACGCGGACGATTCGATATAACCATCCGCCGACGCGCACTGTAACGCAGTCCTGTCACTTGCGCATTAACTATCGGCAACCGTTCTCCAGGAGGACGCGGACGATTTCGATATGACCACCTGCCGACGCCCACTGTAACGCAGTCCCGTCACCTTGCGCATTAATATCGGCACCGTTCTCCAAGAGGACGCGAACGATTTCGATATGACCACCTGCCCAACGCGCACTGTAACGCAGTCTCGTAACCTTGCGCATTAATATCGGCACCGTTCTCCAGGAGGACGCGGACAATTTCGATATAACCACCCGCCGACACGCACTGTAACGCAGTCCTGTCACCTTGCGCATTAATATCGGCACCGTTCTCCAGGAGGACGCCGATGATTTCGATATAACCACCCGCCGACGCGCGCTGTAACGCAGTCCTGTCACCTTGCGCATTGACGTTGGCGCCATTCTCCAGGAGGAGGCGGGCAACTTCAATATGACCAGCCTCTAAAGCCCACTGTAACGCAGTACCGCATACATCGATGTCGACACCCTCTTCAAGCAGGAACTTCACTCCCTCGATGTATCCAAGTTCGCACACATGCACAGAGGTACCGGTGGCTCTGACCAAAATTTGTACTGGAAGTGGCACAGAGCAGCATATTGTCTGCTTCCAGCAACTAGCAGGGTCTTTTGTCAAGGTTGATAGTGCAGGCCTGGTCAGAGCTGCGCAGGAGGTGATAACACCAGTTGTCGGCTGCATACCGTCCCAAAGGATAGTGTGAGAATCGGCTATCCAGAGGGTGGTCGGCAACATGGAGCAGATAGCAGATGCAAGTTTGGGCTATAAGTCGGTGGTGCCACGTCCTCGCAGACATGAATAGGGCAGGAGTTGCACCAAGTAGGGTGTCGTTGCAGATAATCCTGGACCGATGAATGTACCAAGCTCACGGTAGCATGAGCCAGGTAAACACCATCTGTATCGAAGACACTTTCTTCTAAGTAGTTGGTGACTGATAGTAAGAGCGACAACCGCTTGATAAAAAAGCCACGTTTCGGGCGTCTGCGATGATCGAATGTGTAGCGCTCTGGATCCAAAAAAGTCAAATGCAATGGTGTCCTCTAATTCAGCTACGGTTAATGGCCTTTGAGAGAAAACCAGCCAGGCAAGGAGCTTTTGTACATCGGAGTGATTATTCTCGGGAATGGATTTGAGCGACCGAGCGTATATATCATGCAAATTATCTGGTAACGTGTCCAGTGTCGTTTGGAGGTCGTCTGATCGAGCACAGTCTTTGACCTGTTCAAGCAGACAATAGGCCAGACGAAACCTACAATTCCACACCTAAATATCTAGGCATTCAGTTGATGCAGAAAAGAACGTACAGTCCGGCACTTTTTTGCACGATATAGTTGATGATCCAGCCCGACTCTGGCTTCCAAATGTGCAGCTCACTCCTCGACATGAGTTCGCTTGAGATATACAATCGGATGTCATCCGAGTCGTATCTATTTCCGGAGTAATTCGGGACAGGTTTTCTGAGCGAGAGGAAGGTCTTCTCGAAGACGTCGCGCGCCTGGCTTTGACGAGGATATGCAGTCGAAAATGCGACCAACCGCCGATTGTCGCAACAAAATCGGCGACACGATCATAGTCTTCGGTTTTACACTCATCGAGAGCGTCCAGGACGAGGTACCGTGCGACCGAATATCGCCAGAAGCTTCTTGAGGATCACAAGAAGGTCAGAATAAGTCGGGATGGTCTGGCCATTGCGCATGTCGTGTTGCTGTGCCAATGCCTCACATGCGGCTGGGCTTTGACAAGACAGCTGCAGTAACAGACGGCGGAGCGCACTCTCCCAGACTCTTTGCCCAGGTCGAAATAGAAATATACAATGGCGGTGGATGTGATGTGGTTGAGCAACGCCCGATCCTCAACCAACTGTTCGATTACCATGGAGCTGGCCCGAGCTTTAACGACGAAAAGACATGTGGTGTACCGGAACTTCATACCTGAGAATCGTCTTGCCAGTGCCGGCTGCGATGACTCTTAGCTGGGATTGGGCGAGGAGTCTGGAAACGTACATGCTCCCTGAATCCAAAGCACTTCCCGGGACGATCTTGCCAAGAAATGAACGCGGGATGGTTAAAGAACCAGTAGCACGGGGATCTGTTTTGGAGAGCGAAAGAACGAGACTGTTTGTCTTTTGGTCGGGTGCATTCAACCACTGCTCCAATTTTGCTTCAAGCCTAGAATCCAAAAGTCAGTTTAACCAAACGGCAGGTATCAAAACGAGTACCGCACGCTTTATCAAGGATTTTGCGGACATTCCCCGCGACCACGTTCTGCTCAATCTGGATATCCACCAAACGATTATTCTGGAGAACTGTGAGAATAACGAGGTGGGTATATAACATGAAAAGGTTTACTCTGAATCTGGTCCCCCAGAAAGATAGCTTGTCATTAGAGAGTCCACCTCTCCACCGAGCTCTCCCCGCTTAAGGATGCGAACAAACTTGCCGCGATCTTCGGTGATGCGGTTTGTACGTCCGTTATGAGACTGCGGATGTTTTCCCTGAGCACCAATGAATGGGAGGAGACACGAACCCTACCCCAAGTATTCTTCCAAGTCCTGACCAAGCCGACCAACAAGACCAACGCGGTCGATGTTCTTCAACGCAGGATTGCTTGAAAAATGTCGCGGGCGAGGGCGGTAGCTTTCTCGACCAGTGCATCCCGTTTTCCTCGATTTTCTTCGACTTCCTGTGGAGAGATTACAGACTATTGTAGTAGCCCGTGAGAAAGGAGTCCCTGCCCACCTTGTACACGTCGACGAACGTCGAAAGAATGGCTCCAATGGGCTCGATGAAAGGCACCGATTCCACGATCTTCCCGACCTGCTGCACGATTTCAAGGGCGGCCTTGAGGTTAGACAGAACCGAATCTTTGGAGCTGGATTCTTTCGCGCCGCTCTCTGATGCTGCTTGGATGGTATATCAGCTTGCGTACATAACTGCGGAAACATAGCTTCGGAATTTACCATCGAGTTGGGGGCGGTTAGCCCCACCTTCGCATTGGTCCTGCTATGAACTGTCGGCGAAGTATGGAGCGCTATGCTTTTCGCCTCACCCCCAATTTGACGCTGATCACGACGCCGCCCTTGCTGGACAGCTCATAGACTAAAAGGGAGACCATCAGATATATTCCAGGAATTTTGTATGTTTAGCCGACCCTTTGAATTACTTGGGCTCGACGAGACTTCCGCAACGTGTCGAATGAAAATTCTTGTTCTATCAGTTTCTTGTGCGAGCGCCACGAGTGCAGTTCATAGACCGCAATGTTGAATCGACATCCTGCTTCAAGGACGCTGGAGAAGATGTAACTTGGGCGCCAACTCATGTGCCGAGATTTACGCACAAAGGAGGGAAAATCGGGCTGAAAAGCTGATCATCTTTCGCTTGCGATTTATCATCGAGGACCTGCAAAGACTTCTCTTGTGTCGATGCAGACTTGGATGATACGACGATTCGCAGCTTCTTGGGCTTACTGCAAGAGACACAAATTCCTTGCATTACGTGCCAAGTAAGCACTTTCTTTGAAGTCAGTGAGGGAACACACCCGAAATCTTTAAGCTTGAGCTGAATCATTTGTTAGAGACAGTTGGTACTAGTACACTGGCGGTGTGGCAGACCTGCTTGCAACTGTGTGGACAGCACTCATATTGGCCGGAAACAGCAATGATGTCGCGGATATATTCTTAGTGTCGGTGAGAATATCAGCGGCGCGTCACGCCTCTTGTCGAATCAGTAAACGTCTCGAGTTTACAACAGCATTCCCTTGACGGGTACTCTTTCACACCTCCGCAATGGGAATGATCAAGTGGGCCACAGGCGACAATAGTTAATAGTGTCTCGTGTTGAACCGAGCCATTAGATAGGCGTATAGAAAAGTAGGGTATACAGTAGTGAGATGCAGCCACGTCCAGTGTTGCTGCAATAAGGAGATCTCGGCCGGGCGCTCTAGATAAATAAGAATGAGCGAATGAATATTTATTATGGGAAATATTGGCGGCCTTCGGCCGCCTCAGGGAATGTGAGAGGAATGTGAGGGAGGAATAAAGGGATGCAGGGTGGATACAGAGGTGTGGGACGCGGGGATTCGCTGAGCTAATGACGCGCGGGAGAGGCGCGAATCGGGATGGACGCGGAGGCCAATCCCCGTACGCAGTGGATGTCCAGGTCTTGAAGAGGAACTGACCGGAACGACCAAGCGTGAGCAACAGGGGGGGGGGTGGGGCACGAAAAAAGGTGGTGTCGAGTAAGTAGGCCCGGGGGACCACGAAGACGCGATGAACGCGTCGAGGAAGAAGCGGATAAACAAAATATAAACAGATCAGATATATCTGTGGCGCCTAATCTTATCTCGCCTTATCTCCCACTATGTCTCCTCAGCGCTCAGCCGTAGCTCCCAAACAGCCAACAAACAGCCGTTGAGTTGGTTTCGTAGCCATCAGACATCTGGAATGACCTCTGTACTATCGGTGTCTGTGAAGTGTCTGTACGTGTCTGTACGGTCTGTCAGACTGCCCCAGTCTGTCACAGACCTTACAGACACCGGCAGACCTGGGCCATTTTCCAGATGGAAGGGAACACCAATCAAACAAACCGGGATTAACCGATGACTTTCGTTTTCAGGAATTGTCGTCGGGACACGGAGACATCTGGACCCTACGTGAGAAATCAGTGGACGGGGCTCCATAGCCTTGAAATTCAGTCCCCTATCAAGTAAGTACTTTACCATCCCAATATGTATTGAAGCCAAGAAACACAGTGTGTCCGAAGTAAGAACATCCATCATGATTTTACTCCTCCGGTTTATTTTCCACAGTTCACGCTGCAACCCCGAAAACAGGGCTCAGCCAACTCTCATAGTCGGCCTCGTTCTTCGGGTCGCCCGTGACACGGAGAGAACGAAGTAGCACCTTGTAGCTCCCATTCGGGATGACCGTGCCGTTCGCGAATGTTCTCAAGAAGCTCCGTATATTCCGGGATCTCAACCTGACATTGGCAATAATACACCGTCAGCTTCCCCACTTGCTCAGAGCAGAACCACTTACTAGGTCGTTGCGCCCGAGCCACGGGACCTGGAGGATGGGTCCGACGGTGGGCACCTTGGCAAAGGTACCACCGTTGTGGGGGCTGGTGAAGGAGATGGGCGCGCGCTTATTCAGAGTGCCGGTGAACTGGATGTCGGAGGATACAAGGTCGAGGAGGAGGAGAGGCGTGCCGAAGGCCTGGCGCCAGAGCACCGTTGGCGCATCCTCTCCGACAAACGTGTAGTTGACGGGCCCATCCTGAACGTTCCCTTGCGAGTCGAGGAGAGCTGGGAGGTCCACGCCGAAGATCTCGTCGGTGTCGTCGACGCTATATTCTTCAGCAAGGCGGCGACACCAAGATATGTTGCGTGCACCGATTCGGTGCCGCTGGTGACGAATATGAACCCAGAGTATACCGGGAAGGTCGTCGCATCGACTCCTTTGGGCGGCGATGGTGGCGACAACGTCGTGCGATTGACCCGGTTGGAGAGTGAATTTACCACCGTTGAACGTGACACTCGCGAAATCGGTGGACAATGGGACGGGGCCAATCTCCGGTAAAATTGAGCCCTGCATAAACGTAAGATCACTTTAGTCTAGCAGCAGGTAAAACTCACGGCTTCAAACGTAACTGCCGTTCCTGCAGGGACGTGGCTCAGGGTATAAGTTTTGACTGTCTTTCCAGTATTCTTGACGGTGAATTTTTGACTGCAGGCATTCGAATCAGTGGTGATAAATTTCATGAGAGAAAAAAACGGACGGTCCCGCAAAGTGCGCGGTGTCGTTGAGAATAAGTTCCGTGTGCGGAGAGTGTGGTGGTTCCAAAATTGCATCGAAAACCTGCACAAGACCCGCACCCTGCTGGGCAGCGGTCTGGAAGGGATCACCATCGGTGAGACTGGATGAGATGGGTTTTGCAGTGCTCTGGAAGAGAGTCCGCGCGCCCCTCGCGACAGCAGGAGATTTACCCTTGACAGAGAGTACGAGTGCGGCGCTCCCCGCCATGAATGGCGTAGCCATGGATGTCTAGGATGGGTTAGCATAACATTTCTATATTTCTTGTCTGGAAAGAGGGGGCTTACTCCAGAGAACAGAGCCCAGCTGCCGAGCGGTACGGGGAAAGTCGACAAGATGTTCCCTCCAGGCGCGGTGATGGCGGGCTTGAAGAAGAAGTCGTTAGTCGGACCTAGTCTCCCAACGTCAGGCTCCCATACGAACTAATAAGATTGATTCATCGCACCGTACGAAGTGAAGGTGGAGACGAGTCCACCGGTAGGCGCAGGGAACTGGACAGCGCCTCCGGATTGAGGGAAAGAGACACTGATATGTGCTCCCGCCGCAAATTGTTGTGCAAGCTGCGAAACCTTCAGTCACCTATCGAGCGCAGAAATAGAAGAAAACTCACGAAAACACCATCTTCCGCTTGAATCAAAACCGCACTGAAGTTGCCGACCTAAATACTCCTCAATATCACATGAAATAGAAATGGAAATTGACAAAGAAATTTACATCAATGGCAGCGAACCCGCTTCCGTTGCTGAATAATTCCAGGTTGATGTCAGCATCGCGAAACAGAAACAAGTTTAAAAATGCTCAACTCGTAGATGAGGGTAGTGTTTCCCGAACGCAGCGATGTTGGCAAGCTTCTGGGCCTGATAATCGTTCTTAGATAAAGCAGAAAGAACAGCAACGTAGGCCTACAAATGTGCATGTTCCACGCCGGACGAGGACCGCGAATCCCGAGAGATCAGGAGTGGAGGCGGGCAGGGGGTTGCATGCGTCGTCGACGACAGTAGTATCGTTCGAGATAGCATAGAGCGGCAGGGTTCCGACCACCGGAATGGGGAAGGTCTGGATTTTCATGTCAGCATCTCCTCAAACAAACCTTAGAGAATGGAGTCGTACGTCGTAGTAGGTGATAGGGTCATGCGTAACACCGGAGACCGTCAAGCTTTGCAGCGGAATAACGGTGTTGTCCGAAGACGCAACGGAAATCGCGTTGATAGCGTTTCCGGGGCTCGAGGTGAACCAGGCCCAGATGCGCCCTGCGGACGGGTTCAATCGCTTTGGAAGGGGAATTACATTTACGATGCATACATCATTGCTTGCCGCGATGGTCACAATCGTGCCAGACGCAGCAATTCTGCTCGAAACAACGGATGATACTGACTATATCGGTGGGTTCAGCCGATATCTTGAGCTAGGGGTGACCACTCACCTCTGTCCAACCATCCGCACCGCCAAGACTCATAGTCAAAATATCCATGCCGGCCTTGGTGCCCATGAGCAAGGCGTCAACGATGACTGATGCGAAATTTAGAAGATATAGGGAGCAATTGATACGAATATCATTCACCATCGTCTTGGACAACACCGGTGCAGCCAAAGATCCTGTACGAGAAGATTGTAGCGTCGTAGGCGACTCCTGATGTTGAACTCGTTCCCGGGATTTGCCCCAACGATGCCCTGCAGTCAAATTATAGCACTGACTGGGATAGAAGAAGCTGGCTGGACGTACGGCAACATGGGTTCCTGATCCAGATGTGACAGGTGAACGGAAGTTACGGTTGATGGATGCAAATGATACGAACCATGTCTGTTGAACAGGATCACTTGAGAAAAGCGCGCGCAATCGAAATTGACAACTTCTTACCCAGAGCATTGATCCAACGGGTCGGGATCTGGCACCGGCGCATTCTCGCCGGTATAGTCGTCCCCAACCAGGTCGAAGCCACCTGCTACTTTGAATCCCGGGCCGAAGCCGCCGCCGAGGGAGGGGTGGGTGTAGTCGGTTCCTGTGTCGAGGCTTCGCGGGAACATCAGCATGCAGAAAATAGAAGAAAGGTCAGCGCTTGCATTCCAATTTTGATACCCTTGCCAGTGATACCCTGGGCGTGCAACTTGTCGACACCCTGCGAGAGGATTGAGACCTGGCTCTTCAGCATGGCCCATCTCACTTACGGTCGTGATATGTGTCGACTCAGAGTCGGGGAGGCCTGCATCCCCAGGAGAAACCTTCTTCGAAAGGACAGGCCTGCGCTTAAATTAGTAGATATCAAAGTGGCGAGAGAGTGCATCAGTTACACGGGACGAGGGAACGTGCGGACAGCCTGGATCCCAATAACACCGTCGGCCTTCAGGATATTGGCGACGTCCTGGCATGCCGTTTAGAGCTATGCGAGTTATTATGTGGAGACATACTTGAGTGTTCTAACACGCCGTCAATACGACGAGGGACAAAGAGGCTGAATTGCTCACATTCAAGGACAGGGATGCCCCAATAAAAACGCCCGGAGCATCATACTCCTTGTGAACGTTGAAGGATATCTTGCGTTCCCGCAAAGACCGGTACAGCTGCTCATGAGGCTGGAAACCACATTGAGTAGACGGAAGACTCGAGAACATAGCAACTCACTGTACCCAAGGCTCTCTTCGATGGAATTTCCGAGGCATCTGAGACTTCGACGATGAACTTGTTCGGCACAATAGGCAACTTGGTGACCCGTTCAACGCTGGACAAGGATGCTTTTGCAGCTAGAGCTGAGGTTGCTCCCAAAAGAGCCAGCGAAATAGCGACCTTCATGTTGGGGAAGGCTGAGTTGAAGAAGCCAGAAACAGTGGCCGATTCACATTTATAGTCTTAGAGGTGGGATCCTGTTGCGGGATCTATCGTAAGATGTACAAGGACTTCTGTTGATGAGGAGAGGTCTTGTCATCCGTCGCCGTATTTAGAAGGAGTTCCAAGGAGCATGAGAGCGCGGGGAGACTCCATGCGAGTGGCGTTACTAACACGATAAATAATGAATTCAAATCTGCGAAGGCTTGTACAGGTAGGGAGCGCAAGCGGTTGGAGCACCGAGAACGGAATCGAATTAGCTGAAGTGATTAATGATACAGAACTTGAATGATACGTTACGGTCAAGAGAAGACGATGGAGAATTGCTGGAGAGGCGCGTTTGCCCTTGCCCTATCTTGCCGTCACACCCGGCACTGCCACTCGGCTTGGGTCAACTTGAACCACAAGCAGCCATTGACCAGCCACAACCTCGAAGTCGTTCAAGTTCTGGCCAGTATAACTTACTTCTAGGACTGCTGTAGGATGTATCTCGTCACGTCCTATGCAAAGCTCGAGTTAGCGCTGCGACTACTTCGGCTCTCGGCAGATGAGGCGCTGCAAACGTTAATCATGATGCTCGTACCTCGCATTGTTTGTCGCGGCGAGTTGTTGCTGATCCATAGACTCATACAACATGAAGTATGATCTAAATCTAAGCGGTCACTATTATCGTATACGGTGGCTTCAGGGTTCAGTCGCAGCACTTGTGACTTGGCAATTATCGGGTTAACGGAGGCCAGAACCTGATGACCCTGAGTCCTTGGAGTTGCACTGAGCCTATAATACTATGTATAATAGATCTCTGTGTGCTATTGCCGCAAAAAGAACAAATATCGGGCTCTCGTGTCTGTTGAATCGAAGTTGAACCATGCACAGCCACAGTTGAGAAATTGTAAATGGTTAACTGGTCAGAGACTGTATCCAGCTTGTTCCACTTCCAATGACCTTCCGGTGCAGTCCGACGGCAAATTGAGACTCCGTAAGTAATTTCTGTGGTTGCCCGTGTATGCCGGAGCATTTCCCAATTTGGCACAGTGAGTACGGCAATCACCGTAGTTCGAATTCCTTGCTCTCTCTACCTCTATCTACTCTGCTTTTCCCTTGCTCAATTCGAGTAATCTTCTTGGAAACGATCTCGAAAGGGTAATGAAGCGACTACCATATTTTTACTGGTTCTCCGTGCTTTACTCGAGTCCGTCGCGACTCGCCAGTGACCCGCGTTTCAGTCTAATTTTGTGTCCCGACGGACGCTCTGCTCAGTCTCAAACGACATACTGCTTTCCGACGTCCCACTGGCTGAGATGGAGCAGTGCTGCTCGGCGACGAGGGGCTTGCCGAGATAGTCCCCGGGGACCTTTCGAGCTTGTATATAAGGCTCGCGAGTGATATGCTGCTGCCATACAGTTACGATGCAAAGAACCCACAGATCCCTCGAAAAAGGCGGAGCGTGCAGTTTTTGCAGGTTTGTCCACTTTATATGTCTTTCCTTCCAAGCGCTGAACCGTTGGTTGAACTCAGGAAACGGAAAGTGGTAAGTTGTACCCCGTGAATACCTCTTCTCCCCTAATCCATTCTCAAGAAATGTGATGGAAACCGACCTGCTTGCGGTAGATGCTCTGGCATGGGCGCGCACAGGATTGTGAATATGCCGACAGGATTAGTCAAACAGAAAGCGAGCAATTGGAAGCCAGTATCGCGAGCCTCGAGCGCCAGATCCTTCAGCTGGGTGGAACACTTCCCACCTCCCCAGAAGTTATTATCCATGAGCCTCACTTGGAAGAACTGCTACCAGGCAGCTCTTTTGCTTCTTGGAGCCAGCATAACAAGGATCACTCGCAGCAGGCACCTTATATTCAAATAACGCTTCCGGAGAACTGGTGGAAAACACCAGTTCCTCCTCCGAACGTTGTAAAATTCCTGTAAGAATTCCCAAACGAATTACACTCTGGTCTAACCGTGCGACTAAGGATGGACTTGTTTGCACGGCATGCATCTCAACTTGGATTTTTTCTCAACGGTCCGCGGATTATGAACTCCGTTTTCTCCACGGAATCGCGACCCATTTCATCGAGCCTACTCAATTCGATTCTATTGTGTGGCATTCATCTTTCCGGCTCTCCAGCATTACAGGCTCGGGAAAATGAATTTCTAAGCCGAGCCGTTCGATCTGTCACTCCCATTCAACCCCATCAAGTGACTCAGAATATTCAGGCCGAAGTACTACTAGCACAGTACTTCCTCAGACAAGGGCGATTTCTTGAAGCGATGCATCGCATCAACGCTGCGGCTTCTCTCGCCATTGGATGTGGACTGCACAGACTTCCTAGTGATCATACTCCGACTAGCGCTTTCGCGCTTCCATCTACTCGCGATGCAGTAGAACAAGGGGAGCGCGTCAACGCATTCTGGATGATTATGGCCCTCCACAAAATCTTCGGCGTGATTATGCAATGGCCCTCCAGTGTGTCCGGTCTCCTCGACGAGCAAATAGACGTCCCGTGGCCTCTTGAGATGGAAGTATACGAGTCTGTCAGTGTTTGTCCCGATGAATTATGGTGTTCACAAATTCTAACTAAATACTCACAGGGTATTGTGCCAATCAACCCTCAGCGCCAGTTCACTATGCAAGCATTTTTCGATGATCCACGGGATTCCGAGGCCGCGAACTCTTCCCTGGCCCAGCATGCGAAGGCGGCCGCGCTATTTAAACGGGCGAGTCACATCGGCGGAAATCGACCAAGTGCGATTCAACCCTTACTTTTGGTTGGAATAACCACTCACATGTCCGCAGACCTTGCCGATCCTGAAGAATACGCCCAATTTATGTTGTTCGAACACGGGTTGAACCAAGTCATCCAAGCCCTCCCGTCCTTCGACAACGTCCAAGGATCGATTGATCATTCGCCAACGTCTGGTTAATTTCACCCTTTGTCAGGTGGCGATTATCCAGTTCCACAGCGCACTCGACCATCCAGCATCGATCCATAAATGTTTGAGCGCGGCGCGCGCCGTGGTTGAAGCGAATCAGCGGATTCCGAATATGCACATTTGGGAATACATCGACTCGACCATGGGTGTGCGTTGATTAATTACCTTCTTCGTTTTCGACCCGCTAATCACCAGTTGAATTTTCAGACTTGGGTTGCCGTGTCAGATTATCATCCGGGCAATCGCTACGATTAAAAACCCCCGCGGTTCAACTCCGGCATGGACCGCGAGCGTCTCCAATGGCGACTACCCTTCTCTCAAGTCGGCCCTGGGCAACATGACCAGTACCATGATGATGTTCAGCCCCCGATGTCTTCTAATCGGCAAGTTCAGGCTCTGTCAGCTGTATGTGTTCCGTCGGCTGACCCGCTTCCTCGATGCAGATTACCAGCTCAATCGGGTGCAGGAATCGTACAGGGCTCTTTGCGGGTGAATGGATCTGCAGTTCGATAGTTTACTAACAGCTTGATAATCTGTCAACTATATTTCTTCGGTAAATACTAAATGAAGCCGGCTCGCGTTCAACATGTGCACCAACTTCAACACACTCACTAGTTCCCAATATACCCTACAAACTTTGACTCGTGCTACGCTTGATTACACCTTGGTTAAGACTTGCACCAAATCTTCGACATGGCTCAAAAACGGACTATGCCCACAGTCCAGTTCGTAAGTTTCCCAGTCTCCCCTTTTGTCGCCCTGATCCTCTCCAAACATCCGGCGTTGAGCTGAAAACGGAAATACACGATCCCTTTTACAGAAGATCGACACTTTGGGAACATGCGTGCCCCAACATACGTTGGACGCAGGCGCAGCAACCATCTTGGCGGACATGACCTCGAGCTTTGACGCCCAGTGTTCAGCTTGGTCATCCGGGAGATCGTGGAATAGAATTGCGGTAGCCTTAGAGTTTGCGCAAGAGGTACCGGTGGCCATCTGCCATGTCGCACAATCAACACGATAGGAGCTGGCAGAGCTGTGGAGGACCTACATCGATCTCCATCCACTCTGGCTGCGGGATCTCCGCCGCTGCCAATGTCTCCAGCGCACTCTCGCCTTCTCGGGGCAGGATGGCACTGAGGAATATTATTTTCACGATACCACCCTGAAGACCTGCTGTGGCTCTTGCACTTCTTTCGAGCCCATGGACGCTCTGGCAGCCAGGGACCGCCGTACGAATGACAAAAAAGGACGACCTCCTTCTGCTGGTCGTTAATCAGGCCCTCGAGAACCTGACGGAGGTGGGTGATGTCGGCGTCGGGGGGCGCGCAGTGGTCGCAAGCGGACCGATGGTGGGATGAGAGATGACTTCGGTGGGATAGCCCTTTGCGTGAAGAGCTTCGACGAGAAGTTCAGCGTGGGCCGCGGTGTGAAATGTGCCGGGAACCAGGACGAATGTGGGCTTCGTGGTAGACGCCATCTTGTGAAACCAGGTAGTTCACGTACTCACTTTGTATTGCTTTGGCGGGCTCCGATTTGATACGCACGCGGTCTGTTCTCCGCGTCTAAGAATCTCTTACCAAGCATTTGAGGCGGAATAGCTTTGGCGCGCGAGGGTTGGAACAAGTTAACAACCGCGCAGAACTATGCTCGAGAGTCGACACCATGCAGTGGCCATCATCTTGTCGTTGCATCATTGTTTGAAATCCGTCGGGGAACGTGCGGGCAACGAATGACAAAGCGAAGAAATCAAGAGCCTGGATGTGAAATAAGAAGAAAGGCGTATACTGGGAAAGCATCCAACGGGTCAGCTCAGCGGTTGGTCGTGGGGCTTTCGTGGGGCGGGAGACGCGTTTGGCGTTGTTTCACAAAGGCTTTCAGGCGAAATTTGCCGCGGCGAACGCTTCTTCGACCTTGCTTCCGCTGCGCACCAAAAAGCAATACCTACGCAACCCTCGCGGCAAGACGGTAAGGCTACCTTATCAGGCAACACTCGCTCCGCCTTTGGAGCTGCGCGACGCTGCGGGACACAGCCTCGCCCATCCTGAATGGCTGGCGAAGCGGCCATGGAGCGGCGATCGCTCGCTCTCATTTATCATATTCGCTGCTATAAAAGCCAGGGTTAATTTCAATGCTCTCCACAAACCAACCACCCTCCTCTCCTCTCATTTCAGTCTCATGGCCCCCTTGAATGTCCTCTTTCGGCGCGTCGCGCAATATCGGATATTTTTCTGCCGTTCGCCTTCTCGGTTGGTTTTCTCTGACTGCAGGAAACCGGCATCTCATATTTTGTGCTCAAGAGAAAGGCGCGACTGTAACTTTTCTTCTCCGGTCGTCCTCCGCTTTCGACGGCGACGCTACCATTGAGAAATATATCAAGTCTGGCAATGCACGATTAGTCAAAGGCGATGCTAGCAATGAAGCAGACACCCAACGCGCTTGGACGGAAGCGGGCATTGTAGACGCTGTGATTTTCTCTGTCGGTATGCGATCTTCATGGCCAATCTCCGCCAGTCACTGAATCCCCTCCTAGGCACATATCCCACATTCTCTGTTACGAAGGGCTTCGTCCAAACGCCCGCCAACCTCGTCACCCAGTGCCTGCTAAACGTCCTCTGCACGATTCCGGAATATCCGGACGCCCCCCAGCCCAAGATCATCGTCATCTCTTCCACAGGCCTCACACCGTCCGCGCACGACGCCCTGCCGTGCCTGCTCAAGCCACTGTACGGCGTGGTCCTCGCGGCCCCGCACAAAGACAAAATCGGCATGGAGCGCGCGATTGCGCACTGTGCCGGGTGGACGTGGGACCCCAAGGCTGACGGGGAAGTTGCCGAAGATATCCTTGGCGAGGGATGGATGGAGCGCAAGGGACTGCCTGCCGCTGGATCGCTCAAGAGCATGCTGGTTGTCCGGCCAGCGCTGTTGACGGATGGCAAGTGTGTCGCCGATGAGCTTGTGACAAAGGGCAAGGCGAAACCGGCATACCGCGTTGGCGAGCAGGAGCTGGGGGGGTACACGATATCGAGAAAGGACGTTGCTCACTTTGTGGTGGATGCTCTCACGACGCGGTGGGACGAGCTTCGGAAAAGCACACGTAAATGTAGCATATTGAATCAGTGCCGTTTTGTAGTTTTTGGATACCGTGTATTTTTTAAAATCCACTTCCTCTGTGCTCTCTCGCAAGCTGTGCAGCGATTTATCGCTTTGGCACTTCCTATTTTGGGCGCCGCACGTGAGCACTACCCAACTTGGACTGCTCAGACTCAGAGGCGACTCAGTGGCACCTTCCCGTGGAATGCCCGCCCCAATCTAAATTCTCACTCACGCAGCATGTCTTCAACACCATTCTCATCCGACACAGGACCCAGGTCATTCAAGCGTATCCTGACCATCCAACGTACAACTGCTCAAAGTGTTCTGCGGTCATTGTCCGTCCGAGGAATTGCTCTTTCCCTGCGCCGTCTCACTGAAGAGACGACAGGCTCTGCAAGATGAAACGATTACGAAGCTGTTTCAGGGAAGAGATGGACGAGGATTGTACGCGCTCTGTTCGGGCTGAACCCTCCATTGATCTCAGACGGCAGTTTGATGCACTCGGCGGTGAATCTCAAGCTGGGGAGCCGCGAGGACCGCTCTCTCATGTGCATAGGCCATTGTCCCGCCGGTATACTGATTGGTTTCCTGCACAGCACGGGGGTTCACACCGTCGCGGACGCGTTTTGCATGGGCTGCAACGAACGGATGGGCTGGTTTTATCACAAGGCTTCGGACTTTAGCCAGAAATATAAAGAAGGCAAGTTGGTCCGTGGCTCTACCGGCTGCAAGCGGCAACAACGCGCCAAGGAGGATAGAATCCGTATCGCTAACCGCTTGAACGCAGGCAAATACCTCTTGGAGCGCGAGAAGCTCGTGAAGGAGAATGCTTGGACGTTGGATGCTTCCCCTTCGTAGCGATCGCAGACGCGAAATTATTCCCGCGCGGCTCAGATCGCCCACTCACAGATGAGTTCTGGACTCCGTGTAGCTAACAGAGAAGGGATTACATGTCTTTATTCGCTCCCAGAAATTACCCTGTCATTGAAAACTCACCACCTGGGTACTTCAGGGGTCGACTCGAAAGTAAATACCTGCGCCAGTCGGAGACGATGCGCCTTTCCGTACGTATATCTGCTCCTGTGGCGCCGACTCCCGAGGCATGGTCGGCCACGTTGACGATTTGAACCGTCGCGCATCTTTTTACGAACCATGGACGGTCCTTCACA
>JARKIC010003085.1:0-34785 GCA_029378375.1 Mycena olivaceomarginata
AGGCTGGCTGATACTTTGCCTCTCGAGTCAGCGCCTGCATTGTTGGCTCCTACGTCCCATTGTTCCTAAAAGCCCTAGTACCGGAATAACAATGCAGCTGAGTGGTAACTTTACGTTTTGTGCCGGGGCTCCATCGATACTTAACGGCTCCTAGCAGACAATACGCGGATTAGGGGCAACAAAGAAATCTAACAGTACATATCCGAATTGCGGAATTTTATCTACTACAATTTCGCCTTCGCCTCTGCCTTCGGCGCATCGTACTTCGCCCTCCCCCGCCTTCACCTCCATCGGCAGGCTCAGCGCCCATCTGCGTCGCCGTCGCCAGGCAGAACTGCTCCTCCCGCCACCCGTCCCTTTCCTTCCCTCGCCCAAACTCCGACGGCGCGGTCCAGATCTCGACATACCGCGTCGTGCCAGCCCTGCGGCGCGCCCCAGAACGTCCCCCGTGTCTGTTTCGATTCGTCTGAAAGCACGGAAAGGATGCAAAAAAAAGGATAATCAGCATTGGAATACAATGCCATATGTACATCAAGTTGTACAATAACTACACCGAGCAACACATCAGGTACTGTGTGGAACAGAAGGGGCACTGGAAGAGACGGGACGCATCACTGTTTGGGCGATAGGTCAGTGGCAGCGAACAAAAGATTCGGGATCAAAGTGAAAAATAGCTTACACTCCTAATAAACTCACGAGCTGCTACGACGGCGCCCTCCAGAGCACCTCATTCGCCGTCTCAGCCGCGGCGTACAGAGTAAGAATGGTGGTTAGGTGGACGGTGGCCCCCAGCAATTGTCGCCGTGTGTCATGGTAGAGGTTCGTGGTCGTCTCGGCGCAGGAACTGAGGGCGGCTATATTGGCCTGGAGCAGTGCAATTCCGCAGCCTGCGCCTCGATACGGGCCTCTGCTGTGCGACGGGCTGACGACGGATGAGCTCCTGAAGTTTTGGATGGTCTGCGTGCGGGTTGAGTCGGGAAGAGGTGAGGGGCAATCCCCGGGAGCAGCAAGGTTTATGGGGCGGGCGGACTCGGACATGGGGGCGAATACAAGTGCGTCTTGTCAAGTTTGATATATAAAGGGTGACCGATCCGTAGATCCGCCCCTCAATCGAGGGGCTACTAGTGCCGAGGTGAAGGCTGGCTGATTACTTTGCCCCCTCCAAGTCAGCGGCCTGCATTGTTGGCTCCTACGTCCATTGTTCCTAAGCCCTGGTACCGGGAGTAGCAATGCAGCTGAGTTGGTAGACTTACATTTTGTGCCGAAGCTCCATCGATACATGTAGCGGTTCCTAGCAGACAATTTGAATACGCGGATTAGGAGCAACAAAGAATCTAACCGAATTACGGAATTTTATCTACTACAATTTCGCCTTCGCCTCTGCCCTCGGCGCATCGTACTTCGCCCTCCCCGCATTCACCTCCATCGGCAGGCTCAGTGCCATCTGCGTCGCCGTCGCCAGGCAGAACTGCTCCTCCCGCCACCCGCCCCTTTCCTTCCCTCGCCCAACTCCGACGGCGCGGTCCGGATCTCGACATACGCGTCGTCCCGGCCCTGCGGCGCGCCCCAGAACGTGCCCTGTCTCGTCTGAAAGCACGGAAAGGAAGCGAAAAAAGGATAATCAGCATTGGAATACAATGCCATATGTACATCAAGTTGTACAATAACTACACCTAGCAGCACATCAGGTACTGTGTGGAACAGAAGGGGCACTGGAAGAGACGGGACGGTCCATCACTGTTTGCGCGATAGGTCAGTGGAAAGGATTCGGGATCAAAGTGAAAAAATAGCTTACTCTCTTTCCAAAATTCGCGAGCCGCTACGAGGGCGCCTCAAGGCCACGTTCGTTCTTTGACTCAGCGTATACAGCGATGATAGTACCGAGATGGAGAGTAGCCTGTAGCAATTGGCGTTGTGCGTTGTGGTAGAGGTCCGCAGTTGTATGCACTTGTGAGGTGGGAGTGTCCACAGTAGCCTGCAAGTGTGCAATTTGCGCAGCCTGCGCCTCGATACGGGCCTCTGCTGTGCGAAGGGCTGACGACGGATGAGCTCCTGAAGTTTTGAGCGGTCTGCGTGCGGGTTGAGTCGGAAAGAGGTGAGGAGCAATTCCCGGGAGCAGCAAGGTTTATGGGGCGGGGCGGACTCGGACATGGGGAGCGAATACAAGTGCGTCTTGCCAAGTTTGATATATATTATATAAAGCGTGGCCGATCCGCCCCTCAATCGATCGAGCGCGACTGGCTGATACTTTGCCTCCTCCGAAGTCAGCTTGTTGGCTCCTACGTCCCATTGTTCCTAAAGCCCTGGTACCGGAATAACAATACAGCTGAGTGGATAGACTTACATTTTGTGCCGAGGCTCCATCGATACTTAACGGTTCCTAGCAGACAATACGCGGATTACTTAGGGGCAACAACAGTATATCTACTACAATTTCGCCTTCGCCTCTGCCTTCGGCGCATCGTACTTCGCCCTCCCCGCCTTCACCTCCATCGGCAGGCTCAGCGCCATCTGCGTCGCCGTCGCCAGGCAGAACTGCTCCTCCCGCCACCCGTCCCTTTCCTTCCCTCGCCCAACTCCGACGGCGCGGTCCAGATCTCCACGTACGCGCCGTGCCGGCCCTGCGGCGCGCCCCAGAACGTGCCCATGTCTGTTTCGATTCGTCTGAAAGCACGGAAAGGATGCAAAAAAAGGATAATCAGCATTGGAATACAATGCCATATGTACATCAAGTTGTACAATAACTACACCGAGCAACACATCAGGTACTGTGTGGAACAGAAGGGGCACTGGAAGAGACGGGACGGTCCATCACTGTTTGGGCGATAGGTCAGTGAATTGCAAAAGATTCGGGATCAAAGTGAAAAATAGCTACACTCGTTAATAAACTCACGAGCTGCTACGACGGCGCCCTCCAGAGCACCCTCATTCGCCGTCTCAGCCGCGGCGTACAGAGTAAGAATGGTGGTTATGTGGACGGTGGCCCCCAGCAATTGGCGCCGTGCGTCATGGTAGAGGTTCGTGGTCGTCTCGGCGCAGGAACTGAGGGCGGCTATATTGGCCTGGAGCAGTGCAATTTCCGCAGCCTGCGCCTCGATACGGGCCTCTGCTGTGCGACGGGCTGACGACGGATGAGCTCCTGAAGTTTTGAGCGGTCTGCGTGCGGGTTGAGTCGGAAAGAGGTGAGGGGCAATCCCCGGGAGCAGCAAAGGTTTATCGGGCGGGGCGGACTCGGACATGGGGGGGCGAATACAAGTGCGTCTTGCCAAGTTTGATATATAAAGCGTGGCCGATCCGTAGATCCGCCCCTCAATCGAGGGGCTACTCAAAAGCCGAGGTGAAGGCTGGCTGATACTTTGCCTCCTCCGAGTCAGCTTGTTGGCTCCTACGTCCCATTGTTCCTAAAGCCCTGGTACCGGAATAACAATGCAGCTGAGTTGGTAGACTTACATTTTGTGCCGAGGCTCCATCAATACTTAACGGTTCCTAGCAGACAATACGTGGATTAGGAGCAACAAAGAATTCTAACAGTACATACTTATCTGAATTGCGGAATTTCATCTACTACAATTTCGCCTTCGCCTCTGCCCTCGGCGCATCGTACTTCGCCCTCCCCGCATTCACCTCCATCGGCAGGCTCAGTGCCATCTGCGTCGCCGTCGCCAGGCAGAACTGCTCCTCCCGCCACCCGCCCCTTTCCTTCCCCTCGCCCAACTCCGACGGCGCGGTCCAGATCTCGACGTACGCGTCGTGCCGGCCCTGCGGCTCGCCCCAGAACGTGCCCGTCGAGTACAGCCCGACCGTGCGCGCGGCGTGGCGTGCTGACGGCGGGGGGATGGGCGCCTTGAACTCGATGCTCAGCGTCATCGTCGGGAACCATCTGCGGCATGCATGGTTAGTTAGTTATACGGAATACGGACACGGGAGGGGAAGGGAAAGGAACGACGCAACGCACGTTTCCCCCGAAACGAGTCCGCCGCGCTCGCTGCGCGGGAGGAGGGACGGCAGGTTGAGGAAGGTGTCCGCGAGGAACGCGATCGACGCGGGCGTGACGCGCTCGTCGCGGCCGGTGAGCGCGAACCACGCGCCCCAGACGAGGCCGCCGCCGCCGATGGTCGTGGCGGTGGTGCGCGTGGGGCTGTCGTGCGCGTTCTGTGCGCGCAGGTGCGGATCGCCGGCCCATTTGATGTGCTCCTTGAAGCGCCACGGGCGCGCCATGGGGGTTGCGGCGGCGGCGGAGGGGTGGACGTAGAGCGGCAGGCGGCGAGCGTAGCTCGAGGGCGGGACGAGCCGGGGAGGCTCGAGGGACCCGAATATAAAGTGGGCGGTGATTCGGGTTCGGTCCTACGCCATGAAATGAGCATTGGGCAACGAAATAAAAAAAGTGGAGCCTACCTGCTGGACCAGGTCCGCAAGGACGTTGGTAAACCCGCGTCCGCGCCGCAGGGTTCTTACGCGGACTTCAAAGGGTGCGATCGAAGTGGTTTGCAGGAAGTGCGCGGAGACATGAATAGGATCACGGTGAGGCGTGGATGCTTGGTGGAGGATACAGCCTTCGAGCACAAGGGCCAGAACATAGCCTGGGCAGGAATTACTCCTTTGTCTATCGAAATATTTCCAACAAATACTGACCTCCGTTCGGAACACTGGTCGACGGTTAATCGCGAATTCTGGGATTGTGACACGACGTGTCGACGCACTTACTTCTCCACTGTCCACTCAGGATCGATATCGCCCCGGAATGTCTTCGTATCAGCGTTGGGAGGACCGCTGTAATTGACGCTTATAGCTTTTCCAAGAGGTGCCATCTCGAGTTCGCCGTTGGTTCGCTGGAGGAGGATTCAGACCCGGGAGAATGCGCAGATGCAATGAAGGGCCCTTCGGGGCTTTGGCTATTGAAGTGGGACAAAAAGCCTGCTAAGGTCGTGCAGAGCGGGGTGAGCGAAGAAGGCAGGGTCGAATGCCGGTTACGGTTACCGGGCGCGATCAGCCCAGTGCATCACTACCTGATCGGTCTTTTGACTGTTTCGTAATCCATGTTCAGCTCGTTCACTCCGCCCCAGGACCTCTACCATCCTCATCTCCAAATTCGAAGTCTGCCGGGAGCAAGCCCAGAGACCCTGCCATACACCAAATGTGCAGCTGAATCTAGGTGCAGTCTATACGAGCTCTTCTTACACAGATGAATGCAAAGGGAGATCGGTCCGTAGGCGGTCGGTCCGAAAAACCAAATAGCTTAGAGGGAGGTACAGCCATCGCCTAGATTTCGGAGGTTGATTTCAAGGGGTTTCGGCCCGCCCACCTTTCTTGTGTGACTCGATCTCGAAAGTTATCTCGAGTCGCCCTGACTCACAGAGTCTTTTGGCTCAGCGTTTAAACACCTCTCTCAACTGAGCTGCCCCTACAATTCTCACAGTACCCGCCTGCATATTGAAGATGGCGTCAACGTCACAAAATAATATCGACGCCGAGCAGACAAAGTCTCAGACTCAACCTCAATCTGAGTCCCCCATCCCCATCCTCGTCCTTTCCCGGTCTATCATTCGCCCCTACCACGTCCTTGACGCCCCTTCTATTGCCCGCGAAGCCAACAACCCCCTGATAGCGCAATGGATGCGCAACCTCTTCCCCCACCCCTACACCCTCTTAGACGCCGAGTCCTGGATCTCCATCGCCACCACAACGCTCCCTCTGCGTCACTTCGCCATTACCCGCCCCGACGGCACCTACGTCGGAGCCATCGGCCTGAAGCCGCTCGCGGACATCGAGTCGCGCACGATGGAGATCGGGTACTGGGTGGGCGAAGCGCACTGGGGCGCGGGCATCATGACCGAGGCTGTGGTTGCCTTCAGCAGGTGGTCGTTCGAGACAATTCCTGAGCTGCTGAGGCTGGAGGCTGGCATCTTTGGTGGTAATGAGGGCAGCATGGCGGTCCTGCGCAAGGCCGGGTATACATTTGAGGGACGGAGGCGCAATGCGGTGTTCAAGAACGGGAAGGTGTTGGATTTTCACATGTTTGCGTTGCTGAGGGAAGAATGTCTTGGGTCGCAGGGATGAAGGGCGGGTTGAGGGCGGGACTGATTTTTGTTCTTTTTTTTTGCATCATTTTTATGATCACAACTTTCTCATTGTCATCGATGCGACGGTACGTACGTGCAGACCAAGCGGCTGAATAGCGAGCCAACGAACCTTGATGTCGAAATTGCTCAGCATTACCAACTAGAAAGCGCCGCCCTCGGCGGCACAGCCCTTGCCTGACGGGGTCTCATTTTTTACATACACTGAATTCAAGAATGAGCATGGCAATTCTGTAGTACAAGTACATCTGTTGTTTCGTGTTTCATTTTCTCAGTATGGTGTGATCAGCAATCACTGTTTCATTGAATCATCTTGGGAAGTTCTCAGAATCATCTTTGAAGTTTTTCAGACAGATTTGGTGGACATTGTGTCGCCCCTGACTGGGAAATTGACCGTCTTCAATTTATATGTGGCACTTTCCCGGAGTGCAGGGCGACAAACAATTTGTCTGCTACGAGACTTCGACAATCAATTTTTCATGCAAGCCCACAATCTGATGTTGCTTGCGGAAGATGACAGACTAGAAGATTTGAACAAGCAAACAATGAGATGGTGGAGAGAAATGCGCTCGAGCATGGAGATGGATTTGAGCATAGCAACACAGGAATATACAGAAATGTAAAGAATTGTCTGCCAGTGTGACATTAGCCAGACCTGAGATGCTCGGTATTCTTTTACACACCTGGTCTATTGATCTTTGGCCACCTACATTGTCTTGTTAGCGGTAGAGAAGAGATGGTAGTTTGGATGTTTTGAAAGCGATTGAAGCAGTCTGCATTGTGGATTGAGAATCAAGAAGTTCCAAGGCTAAAGCTTTGCTGGTGGATGATGCAATGTGAGTTCGGTGCTGGCTCCAAATCTGTTTTGTGTCATGCGGTTATCCTTGCGGTTATCCCGGCAATAGCGGAGTGGGATGATCGGATCACGTCAAATTCGGGTGTTGGTGATTGATGGAATTATGACCTCCCAGAGCCCTTGACAGGCAAGGGAATATCCTGAACGTCCGGAACTGTCGGCTGTGGACCGCTTCGCTTGCCAAGCTGCGTACATGTAACACAGTATTTCGTCGCAATAATATAAATATTTAACGCGCAGATCATAGAACCTTACCCTTCCACCATCATTCACTAAAATGTGCACTCTTCTCGTTACCGGTGCTAATCAAGGTCAGTCACTTCCTATAAGGGTGTGACTTGAATATATAGCTTTACCTCTGCAAAAAAAAACGAAAAATCAGGGATTGGACTACATACCGTGCGCCATCTGGCCATCACCCCGAATGTGCTTGTCTTCGTGGGTCAATGGATTCGGTAAAGCATACCAACCACATACATTATAATCGACTTTCCTTGCAGGCTTGTGTAAACTTGTGGCGGCGGAAGATGCAAAAGCGAGTACTTATTGAATCTGATATCCACCCGACATCTGCCGTGGTCCCAGTCCAACCGGACAACGGACGACAGCTCCATCAGTGCGGCCACCCCGCGATCGTCGAACACCTCAAGTCCAAAAGTCTTGCCGGTCTGGACGTACTCGTCAATAAGTCCGTCTTTCTTGTCCGAATCATGACCATCCCCCGCTAACACGTACCCCCCACTGCAGCGCAGCCGTCATCACCCACTTGTTCCAGGAGGTATACGCCGTCAACGTGTTTGGAACAGTTGCCTAATCTCGTATCCAGATGTTAGGCGGTGCACAGATCAGGCAGAATTTGATGGGAAATCAGCAGTGGGATCACCACCCTAACATCTGGTGCATTTTGGTCGGCAAGGGTGTGCTCAGTGACAATCAGTAACATAATAACACTTTGTAACACTTTGTCATGTACGCACCCGCGTGTGGGAGCGGATTTGTACTTGCGCGACTTGGCTGCCTTCAGCGCGTGCATTCTGCAAGATTTCAGCAGCTTTGATGACATTGCGGGATTGGACAGCTGGCATAATGCATGATGAGGAACTTGAACTTGAAGCAGCAGCGCGACAGAGGCGCGTCAAGAAGCAGGAGCGCGAAATGTCACGCCTGGAGGCGAAAAAGGCCCAGCGTGACGTGATCGCACCCCTACCGGTCAAAATGCACCAGACGTTCTAGGGCGGTGCTCCCCCATCTTTTTCTCATCAAAATCTGCCTCGACATCATTTAAGCAACTCAACATCAATAACTCCGTATGCAACACGGCTGTCTGAGCACGCCCTAGAACGGTGGGAACGAGACTAACAGTCGCCGTGGCGGAGAGCATGAGGCCGTTACTCAACCGCGGGGGCACAATCATTGATGTCTCGTCCGCCATCAGGTTGCTGCCCTCTTGTTGACAACCCCGGGCATCCCGAGCATACCGGAATACAGCTCAAGCAAGACGGTGCTGAACAATCTCACCGTGCAGTGGGCGATGGAGGAACAGAAGAATGGCTCGGGGACTCGGGTGGTGTCGATATGCCTGGGTGCATTTTCTGTGTCTGCTTCTGCCTCAAAGAACCTGGGTCATGGTCAACTCGGGCAACAGTCCGAGTTCGATTGGAACAGTAAAGGAAGGGCTGGAAAGTGCCTGTCAAGGTGCGTGGCGGGAAAGCATTCTAGAAAACTTACCGGGCACAGGTCGATAATACGGTGTCTCGGTCTGAAAGATGTGAGCAATGTTGCCCTGAAATGAGATGAAAGGTACATACTTGAATAATACCTGCATATACATTATTCGAACCGACAATACTAGGCTTTTGGCTTAAGTCTGTGGTTACGGGAAAAGAATCAAGTTTTCAAATTGATGAAAGAGAGGAAAAGAGGGGAAAGTAGAGAGAGATTGTGAGAGCTCACCGGCGTCGATTCTGAGCGCAGTTTGTGTTGCGCAAGCTCTTGATTTGAGAAGAACAACACCAAGTGTGGAATGATATCAAGATGATCCACAAGCCCGCCAAGTGATTTCAAGGTCTATCTCTTCGGAGATAGTGCCTGGTTTGGATTAAACCCAGGCCAATTGTTCTCAAGATCCATGCGGGCCGCCCTTCGCTCCGTCTGCTGCCGTGAGCTGCCTTGTCCTCTTCTCACCACCGTCACACCACTCTCTTCAGTACAAACTACCAACGCCTCCCTCCAACAAGGACTTAACTTGGACTTCCCTCTCAAAATAATATCTACCTGAGCCCATGCTCTTGCTTGCGTGGAATCGACGCGACAAACTCTCACCACCACGCTGAAAAGGAGAGGAGATGGAGACAGGGAACTTGTAAGCTGGAAGGTAAGTTCACCCGGAAATGATTCTCTGCAGCTACCTCAGCCCTACCGGTTTCTGGCATGGTCAGCAAGGTCTTTCGCTATGACCTCTTCCTCTCCAAGAAGAACTGCGCCCCCTTGTCGTCGTCCTGGATCGTGAAGGAGACCTCCAACACCATCGACCTCCCCAACAAAATTCTCATCTCGGTTGGCACAATCATGAACGACATCTGCCTCGCTGAGGTCCCCAACCTCATGATTGCTGCCCTGTGTTTCACCTGCGCAGCAAAAGAGCGCATCCTCAATGCCGGCGGCAACACCCACCGGTGCTTACACTGTCTTACTTCGTGGTAAGCAGACTGCCCTGGGGGTAAACAAACACTTTGGCATGGGTTCGTACATTTCAGGACCTGGAAAGAACAAGAAGCCCTACACTATCTTGAATGGACGCAAAGTATTTTTATCGTCCTGTTGGCACACCCACTCATTTTGTCACGCCAGCTTGAGCAGGGTTGTGGGCGAAGAAAGTTTAAGGGTTTCAAGGTCCAAATACAAATACTCCAGTGCCGGTGGGACATGTCCGAATTGGAGACTGGGATGGCCTACTTCACAATTTCTTTTGTGTACTCTCATCTGCTCCCTGTGCCCTGATACGCAACTCATCTTTATAGTCTATGAATATGAGTACATAAGTGTATTATTGTTAAAATATACTCGACTGCTACGTGATTATGATACATTTCTATTGATCGTGTCGTGTTCTTCCACCACCCAAGAACAAACGGAGCAGGAGAAATTAGATGAAAATGGTGTGGGGGCTTCAAACGCGCCAGGGACGCGAGCGACTTTGTAAGCAGGAGCGTCGCCGCAGCGCCGGGGTGGGACGGGACGAGGCCCGAGGTGGGCTCTGGCAGGGCGGGGGGAGAGGGAATAAGAGGGGAGGAGGCTACGCCCAGGTGGAAGGGGATCAGCCCCGATGTCGGGCGCGGGGCTTGGGTTGACGTTGCAGGTGTCGAAGTTTCCGCTTTGTCGCATAGATAACACAGCGCTGAGGAAGTGGAGTTGGGAATGGAAGTGGGGGCGATGCTGGACAGTGAAGACGTGTTCCCGGTGTGCACGGTGGTGCTGGGGCTTGTGCTGGGAGCGGCAGAGGTGGCAGAGTCGAGTCGGTCGTTGGGGGGCGTCACAGAGTGCAGGTTCATGGACTCGGAGGACACAGCATGATAAGGCTCTGGCGCGGATCCAGTATAGGGTACCCCTGCACCATGGCCGACATCAACGTCGTCTTGACGCCCGACGTGGTGACGGATGTGGAGGAGGGCGGGAGCGGGGTGTGGCCTGTGCGGTCGCCAGGAGCCTGCTGTCATCGTGGGCTGGTTTTGGGGACACATCTGCGCTACTCAGAGCATCCACAGCATCAGCATCCAGCTCCAAATGGGCTGGAAAGCCACCCGGTATGTCAGGTCCAGGTGTCCCAACGGGCATCCAAGTAACATGGCCGCCCAGCAGGTCGGTCATATTTTCTGCCCATTCTGGGAGAGTGTCGGAGGGGATGGTGGGGACCATGTTGGGCAGATAGGCGTCTGGATGGACACAATGCTCTGGAGATTGTCTGTAGCGGAACCCAGCGGTGCAGACGCGATACTGCAGCACTAATGTCAGCATTGGTGAATATGTCAAAACTCAAATCGGAATGTTGGGGTGTCGGTAACGTGTTCCCGACACGTCTGAGACAACACAGTGGTCAATGGCCTGCTCGCCGGATGGGTGTGGGGATGAAAACATTGCTGGAGTGTATGGGTCATGAATCCGCCACCCACCCGTGGCTGGTTGGTTGAAATATTGATGTGCGACTGAAGTAATAGGCAGGGAGGTTGAATGGCGAGGCCGGCCGCATCGGGAGTCGCATACGCGGTGCGGATGCGAGACTGGAACGTTGAGATCAACATTGAATATTCATGCATGAATTCGACTCACCTATCGTGCTCGGCAGACAGATAAAACTCGAATCAGAATCTTGAGGGCCGTGCATTTTGTGAAGAATGTGTCCAGAGTCGCGCAAGCTATGCTAAAACAAAGGTGAGTCAGTCTTGTTGAATATATCCAAGATAGATTGGAGTTGCCAGTACTCTGCCAAATCAGACATTAGGGAGCGGTGCGACGATGGAGAATCCAAATTGAGCACCACAAACAATGTCCTTGCTTGGCTCGAAATGCTGGTGTGCCGGAAGCGCGTCCTGCGCGATGGTGGAGGCGTACAGGGTTGAACATCAAACGTGCTAGGCGGAATGCGAAAAAATCAGAGAAAAAAAAAAAGGGTAATGCGAGGAGTTCAGGGATACTGGAGACGTGCATTGGATAGTGTATGTGGGAAAGAACATACCTCGTTTCTCGCAGAAGCCCAGAAATTGAATAAAGAGTCCCATCTGCTATGGCTAGCTTGAGGAAAATGTTGTTAGATGTAGTTTGGAATAAACTAGAGCTGCCAAGTCGCCATTCCAGATGTACAGCACGTCAAAGAAGTATCTTGCCGTCAAGTATGAAAAGCCCAGGGGAGATGCACACTCAAAGGCAAGACGGTCTCATCACATCACAATGTTGACATCACACCGCCGGCAGTGCGGCAACCTAAATCGGGTTAAACCACGTTAAGCCACCACAGCCTTAAGCCTTGAGCCCAATACTATATTGGTAGAATGCATGATGCTCCGACGCAGTTCCCACCAGCCACACCTGCGGTGTCCACAATTTAATCAGAGCGTAAATTATTTATGGCAGACATGAACTGGGCCAATGGCGTGGTCAATGAATATCCCTTGAGCGCTGAAGCTGTTGATTCGACCTTGGTTAGGGTTGTCATCAAGATCATCATCAGCACTAGCAGGACGTCAGGGTTTCAAATTGATTCTTAACCAGCTGCCACACACCTCCACACCCATATGTTTTTTTTTTTTTTTTTTTTTTTTTTTTTGTGGAGCAATGATCGAGAGGGCGGCCTGATAATATCAGTCCCCTTTGTGCACTTTTTCTCGCAGCCTGTGCTGTCGGCACCCATATGTTCTCAAAATATCCTAATCCGGAGCCTGTGACTGCCACATGCAATCCGAGGAAGGCATCTTGGCAGCTTGTTGATGTTGCACCAGCAGGGCATTGGCTGACTTGGATGCCAGTTCCCACAGTGCCGCCAATGTGAATGTGGACATCCTTTAGTAGCACAGACAATCAGAAAAGACATGGCGAATACGGAAAATGCACTCACCCACATCCCGACTTTCCCCGTGTTGCCTTTAACATTCCATTCCACGCCGATTGCTCCTGCCGAGCCTGCAGTTGTGGAAATGATGATGTCGCTTATTTCAACACCTTCAGTGTCCCCCACTTCTCTGACCTATTATGTTCTCAGATCGAACTAAGTTCCCAGCAGAATTGGATATACCTGTAATACGGCTGTAGAACTGCCAGTGTTTGAAAAGGCGGTCCCCGAGGCAAGAATCATAGTCCAGAATTTGCCAACGACGATTGAGCCCGTCGGAATTACAATAGTTTTTGTTACCAAACATGTGCCGGCGTCAAGATCTGACCGACAGGTTGGACTGGGTCAAAAAGATTATATACAAGGTATGCACAAAGAATTTTGCATCCCCAGAACTTTGTCAAAGTTATCGTATGAGTTTTCCTTTTGCAGCGGTGGAGGCAGATGACCGACCTTGTTGATGAAACTTTGTGGGGGTCCACTGGCATCCGTCTTGCCATCGCAGACAACTCTGTTTGCTTTTGCGGACACAAATTCTTTACAATGTTCACAAACAGAACTTGTTCTGATTAATATTGTGCTTAGAGTACCAAAAATGTCCGAAAATTAGCATGTGACTTGGGGCATCATTGGATCATTCAACAACGGCACACAACCTTTCGGCCACTTCGGCAGTCTGAAGTTCACGTGGTCAATGTGAGCTGGTCGGCACGCAAGTGTCGACTGAGCGAACATTGAGGTGTCTGAAAAACTGACCAAAATCTCTGTCCTTTTCATTTGTGCCCCACCGCTTGCAGGTCACTCACTTTCATTCAGCAAGTGTACAGTACACATCAACTTTGCATCAATTTCATCTCTTTTGAATTGTATGGACTGTGTGCACATGTAATTGTCCAGAAAATAAAAGGCTCATGGGCAAATCTAATGTTCTGAATTCTGTTTGTGCCCTGCCGCTTGCTGGCCAACCCCTTTCATTAGCTGTAAAGAAACTGGGTACACGAAACACGTGAACATACTTGACAAACCAGGAAGCGAAACGGTCGGCTTTGGCGGCCAATTACATATGCGATACTGGCCCAATTGGCCAATGTGTTGTGATGGATAGGTGACAGCGCATCCTAGCTTCCTACTGAGACAAAACTTTGGGTACACCGTCAAAATTTCCCCAGCTAGCACCCGCCTGAAAATCACAGCTCTGCAGCATGGGAAATCAAGCTGGCGACCACCTACCTAAAATGTGGCAGCCATGTTTCATATTGTATCATCCCACAATGGCCCAGGTCCGCCCATTGTCCAGCATCCTGGGCTTCGATCTGTCAGGTCAAACAATGGCTGGTGATTTGCCATCAGGCCACCGGGCTTTCCCATTTGGATAGTGGTGCCTGCTTCCTGGTGTGGCTCAGAGACGCCCATGGCATGAGATGCTGGTGAATCAGGTTATGCTCAGCTTGTAGTGTCGTGTAGAAATATATATATTTTGAACGCTATTGAATCAGTTCGCCATAATTCTAAGGAGCTGTAGTCGGGCCATTCAAACGACAGAACACACGATGGGATGAATCAAGGAAAAGCGATGGAATAAACTGTCACGGTGCGGGTTGTTCCGGGAGCGAAAACGAGGAGAGAACTTAAGCAAGAGAGTGGAACGGGCAAGTAACTGGTGTTGAGAAGACGAAGACAGGGAATTACATGGTAGGTCTAATATACTGAAATAACCGAATCCCCAAGTGTATAGTTGTCCGTGAATAAATACATCTACTTCCACTGATTCCCCACGCTTCACATACCTCTGATGTCGGAGAGGGTTACGTGAGAAGCCGGGGATGACCAGCGCCGTTACATTATCCCCCTTCTAGCGCCGGAGGAAGGACGAGCGCGGAAATATTCGCAGAACGGCGCACACGTGGGGACGTGGACCGGGTCATAGCGGTCAGCAGGGCGAGAAGCACGTCCAGCGCGGGTGGTGGTGATGGTCGGGGCAACGTAGTTGGAGCGCAGGTTCTCGTGCATGGGTGGAGGAGTTGGTGTGCGGCGAGTGGCCGTAGGAACAGTGGCAATAGTTGGAGGTGGAAGATCTGCAGGAGGGGAAACAGTAGAATCGGAATCAGAAGAAGGTGGATCATTCACCGGGTATGTCTGATCCAAAACGACGCGCTGAGGGCGAGGAGCTCGTGGGTGACGGCGGTGGAACCACTCGAGCATCTCGTCAGCAGTACGAGGAATGTCGGAAAGAGGAACCCAAGTGTCCTCGTCCTCAGAGGCACCGTTGAAGCGAACGAGATATTCATATCGCCTACCAGTCTTGCGAGCGTCGAGGATGGCAGCTACCTGAGTCGCGGGATCGTCGTCTGGTGCCAACTCGAAAGGCTGGGGATCGGAATGCGGGTGGAAATCGGATGGGTCATCATAGGGTTCTAGAAGAGAAACATGAAAGACAGGGTGAAGACGGGAAAGATAAGAAGGAAGGCACAGCTTGTAGGCACGAATTCCAACGGTGCGTTCTACTGGGTAAGGACCAAGCTGGCGGTGATCCAGTTTGTCGGATGGTCGAGTAGTTTTGATGTTGCATCGAAGGAGCCAAACGAGCTGGCCTGGTTGGAGGTCGGGGGGAAGGATCGTGGTGGCGGTTGTAAGCACGGGCTTGAACCTCCTGTGCGTGCTTTAACTCAGCACGCAACTCAGCGTGGATGTGCTCGAGTCGCGCAGCCAAATCAGCTGCAGCAGGAACGGCTGCAGGAGCAGCCTCCGTAAGTCAGGGTTCGAAGGTGGGATGGAAACCCGTGTTGGCGAAAATGGGGACTGTTTGGTCGAAGAATTCTCGGCATTGTTGAATGAGAACTCCGCGACGGGGAGATAATCGACCCAATTGTCTTGTTGGTAAGAGACGAAAGCACGAAGATAAGTCTCGAGTGTCTGGTTGGTATGCTCAGTAAGACCATCTGTTTGAGGGTGGTAGGCCGTAGAGGTGCGCGCATCCACTTGCAAAAGGCGGGTGAGCTCTGACCAAAATTGAGAAATGAACACTCCACCGCGGTCAGATATAATGGACTCAGGCAGGCCATGGTAGCGGAAAATCCGATCGAGGAAAAGCCAGGCGAGCTCAGGAGCTTTCATCGACTCGTTGCAAGGAATAAAATGGGCAGCGCGAGTCAGACGGTCACAAACAACCCAAATCGAGTCGTAGCCGTGTGAAACTGGAAGTTTGACGATGAAGTCCATGGAAATTGAGAGCCAGGGACGAGTCGGAATATCGAGGGGCTGGAGAGGACCATAGGGACAGTGGCGAACAGAGTGAATCCGGGGACAGATATCGCAAGCTTTCACGTAGCCGCGGACATAGGTCGCTCTTGCTATTGAGTTTGACAATGACCTCCATGAGGATGAGCTCACTTCACGTGAACGTTCTCAACACGGCTCGCGCTCAACTGCGAGTTCGTCCCATCCCGGTCCTTGCCTGCCGGCATCTACTCCCCTGGTGTCTTCCGCTACCTCTTCTGCTACCTCGTCCGACGTTGTTCCGATGGAAGTCGATGCAGTCAAGTTCCGCGGCCCGCTGACCCAGACTGAGAAAGATCACCGGCGCCAACTTAACCTCTGCTTGTACTGCGGAGGTGCTGGTCACAATGCCGATACTTGTCCCAACAAGTCTGGCAAGGCGAAAAGGCGCGATGCTGCGCGTCAGGCCCCTGCCTCCACGGTGGGAAAAGCCTGACCGAGAGTCCATCGACCCCTGCCCTAGGGCTCTCGGTTTCTGACGATAGGGCACGTCCTGTTCTCGCCGCGAAGCCCACGTTCGTCCGCGCGATGAACGGTCAATATATACCCCAAAATTATGTCCCTCCTCTTTTCCGTTTCGCTTCTTACTCTCACTTGAATTCTCCAGATCATTTCTTCATTAGTGTCCAACTCTCATTCCCTGGACGCCGCCCAATCCGCACTTTTGCGTTGGTTGATTGTGGCGCGTCTGGATCTTGCATATCAGATCGGTTTGCCCAAAGGCATTCGCTTCTGCGGGCGCCCAAGGAGGTTCCGGTCCCGATCACAGCTGTCGACAATCGTCCTATCGCTGGTGGTTTGGTCACCCATGACGTCGTCGCGCACCTCTCAGTTGAATCGCATTCGGAGGGCTTTGACTTGGCGTTGTGTCTGTCGGATATCCAGTTATCCTCAGACTGGACTGGCTGCGCCGGCACAATCCTTCAATCAACTGGGCCGACATGGATCTCTCCCTTTCCTGCTGCAATCTTGTTTGCTCTGAGCCTGTACGCGTGGGTGCCCAAGGCTTCGGTCTTCGACATCTCTCTCCGGGTTCTACCTCCCTCAACTCGACCTCAGTAACCTCCATCGGCCTAGGCTTCGGTCTTAACAGCGAGTTATTTCCTTCCTTCCGTCGCTCTGTTTCCTCCCTTCCTCCCAAAATCCCTGCTCCTGTTGCTCCCTCTCCTCCTGTACCTCCAATAGATACTTCTTCCCTTGATGATGAGTGTTTGGCCAACGACTCGTCCCTGCACTCGTTCGCGGACAGCGCGCCAACTCCTCTGATGTGCACATCCCCTCGTTCCTCCTTCCTGTCTGCGCTGACAGGACTTAACGGCTTCGGTCGCTCTGTCCTCGATCGCACCAACCCTGTTCCTGCTCCCACTCCTCGCATTTGCATCCTGAACCCTTCCCGTTTCCAAAAACAAACCAATAACCATGATATTTCACTGATTCGGTTTCATCCTACAGATTCTCCCTACTGCAAACTCGCAATGATGGGCTCGACACCCTCAAATCCTGACTACGACATGGGCCCGGATGCTCCTGACGAACCTCACGACAACTCTGCGCTGTGCGCGCTCCCTTCCAAGTACATGCCCTGGGCCTCAACTGTGTTCTCAGACACGGAGGTGAATGTGCTCCCACCGCACCGGCCGTATGACCTCTCGATTGATCTTGAAGATGGCAAATCTCCTCCTTTTGGCCCGATGTACCGCCTTTCTCAGGAAGAACGCAATGCTCTTGCCAAATACCTCGATGAGAACCTCCGGAAAGGTTTTATTCGACGCTCTACATCCCCTGCGGCTGCGCCGATTCTCTTTGCCCGCAAGAAGTCAGGTGATCTTCGACTTTGCGTTGATTATCGCGGTTTGAATTCTATCACAAAGAAGGACCGTTATCCTTTACCTCTTATTGACGACCTTCTTGACAGGACTCAAGGTTGCAAGGTTTTTTCTGTTATCAATCTCAAGAATGCCTTCAACCTCGTCCGAATCAAGGATGGTGATGAGTGGAAGACAGCCTTTCGCACTCCGCTGGGCTTGTTTGAAACTCTCATCATGCCATTTGGCCTTCCGAACGCACCCTCAACCTTCCAAGCTTTTATTATGGATACGCTACATGATTTCCTCGACATTTTCTGTGTCATTTATCTTGATGATATTCTGATCTTCTCTCGTTCCCAGGAAGAACATGACGAGCATGTCAAGAAAGTGCTCGACCAGCTTCAAGAAGCTCGTCTCTCTTTCGCTAACCCGGAGAAGTGCGAGTTTGACCGGTCCGAGGTTGCTTACCTCGGTTATGTTATCAGCGCGGATGGTATTAAGATGGACCCCAAGAAGCTCGACTCCGTCCGTAACTGGCCGGAGCCTCGTTCCGTCAAAGATGTTCAGTCCTTTTGGGCTTTACAAATTTTTACCGCCGCTTCGTTGACCATTATTCTTCCATTACCATTCCACTGACTGCTCTTTGCAAGAAGGACATTGTTTTTCGATTCTCTGACCTGGCACGTGACTCTTTCAATAAACTCAAGTCCGCACTCATCTCCGAACCCGTACTCCGCCACTTTGACCCGACTCGGCCTTGCACACTCGCGACTGATGCCTCAGACTTTGCGCTCGCTGGTGTACTCCAGCAGCCAGACGATGATGGTGTTCTCCACCCTGTCGCATTTTATTCCCACAAGTTCTCCCCAGCCGAAATCAATTACGAGGTGTACGACAAGGAGCTCCTTGCTGTCGTGGATTCCTTCTGCGACATGCGCGCCTGGCTTATTGGCACGGCCCAACCCGTGTCGGTAATTTCTGACCATAAAAATATTGAGTATTTCATGTCTACTCGAGTTTTGAACCGTCGTCAGGTCCGCTGGTCCATGTTCCTTGCAGAATTCGACTTCAAACTCGTTTGGGGTCCTGGCCACAAGAATGTTGCTGACGCTCCGTCGCGGCGGCCGGACTTCGTCCCTCAGAAGGGGGATGAGGCTCTTGAAGCGCAGTTCAAAACACTTCTCAAGCCTTACCACACCGAGTCCTTGTTCCCAGATCGCACTCTCTGGCCCTCGATTTCACCAATTCCTCCATCCGCCTCCATTTCCGCCCTTACCACACTCTCAATCGACTCGTCTGAGCTCCTGCAGCGTTTCCAACGTGAGTGGGAAGCTGATCAGGAGTGGCGTGAAGCTCTCGCACAAGGTGACCCCGACTTTGTTGCCGAGAACGGGATGGTATTCCACAAGGGGCGTCTCTTTGTTCCCAAACCCCTCCGAGCAGATGTTTTGCACTCACGGCATAATTCTATTATTGCAGGACATCCTGGCCGCACGCGTACCTTCCAAAATGTACAGCGTGATTATTCCTGGCCCGGGATTTACACATACTCGTCGAATGTTGCCGGTTTAGGGGCGAACACCACGGACGAGATCCCGGACGGAGGGTTTAAGGCCCTCCTTGAACTGATCGAGCTTCGTCTGATCAGAAAACTCGACATGGGGGAGGAGCTCGCGGTATCTCGCAGCATATGATGCGCACGAGCCCGTTTGCTTCAACGCTTTAATTTTGCGAAGCGCTGTCCGCCCATAATTTGGGTCCCCAAACTGTGAACGGAAAGCAGCGAGGAATGCGGGGAAATTAGAAAGAAGGTGCGTATCGTGAACCTTCGTGGTATAGTACCACGATTTGGGGTTGCCGTCTTTCAGGTACGTCGAGAGGTATGCCGTCTTGTCACGATCATCAGTCATCCGCTGGAGCCGAATGTTGGTTTCGATTTCGTCGATGAAGGCTTCGACCTCGGCAGTAGCCCCAGAAAATAAGCGAGGTTCACGCCCCTTGAGAGGACGTTCCGCGGGAAAGGCGTGATGAACAGCGGGAACCGGAGCGGGCACAGGAGCGGGGCGTGGGAGCAGGCGTGGGCACGGCGGCATTGGAGCGAAAGCAGGGTGATTACCGAAGTTGCCAAGATTTCCGACACTCTCGGCAAGAGCCTTGAGCGCCGCCGACATAGTCTCAAGCGCCTGAGTCGTGGCGGCATTCTGCTGCTGCTGGATGGTGTGGACATGCTCCATGAATTGCCAGATGTTGGGCTCAGGTGCCGGCGTCGAGGTAGGCTGGTGCTGATCCGGGTCTGCAGGTGAAACATCGACGTAACTCGGAGAAGTTGAAGCTCCGTTGTCGCCAAGATTAGCCCAAGAAGAGTCGCTGACGCCGCCCCAAGGATGGTTGCCCTGTGGGTCCGACATTGAACGCGGGACAGAAATAGAAGAAGTAAAAAAGATGGGAGATCGACGGGGAAGTGGGGAAGCGGTGTAAGAAGCAGAAGCAAAGATACTCAGCTCGTAAGCCGGGGTCTTGGTCTTCTCAAACTGTCACGGTGCGGGTTGTTCCGGGAGCGAAAACGAGGAGAGAACTTAAGCAAGAGAGTGGAACGGGCAAGTAACTGGTGTTGAGAAGACGAAGACAGGGAATTACATGGTAGGTCTAATATACTGAAATAACCGAATCCCCGAGTGTATAGTTGTCCGTGAATAAATACATCTACTTCCGCCGATTCCCCGCGCTTCACATACCTCTGATGTCGGAGAGGGTTACGCGAGAAGCCGGGGATGACCAGCGCCGTTACATAAACGGTGGCATAGTACATTTGGCTAGGAAAAAAACTAGCCCTCCAACGCTGCGCTCCCGCTGCCCGAGGCGGCCCCGGATCCCTCTAAGGATGTGCACGGGTCACCCGCGGGTCTACCTCGAGCGGACCCGTACTACTTACATACCCCACCCTTGCAGGGGTACGGGTCTATACCGCGCTCTGGGACCCGCGGGTATACGCAACCACAGCTTAAATACTTAATTTATCGTCTCCAGGTGTTCTAGCTTTTTTTTTGGCGGCTCACCTTGATCAGTTTCGCGTTCATTGCCAAGTGCGAACGAAGCTCCAGTGCTCGATGAAATCCAAAACAAAATGAGCAGTTGACGTGTTTGAATCTCGGCTACAGTAGAATTTTGACATCAATATCCATGTCGAGGGCGTCAGAAAAACCCAAAAATATTTCAAGACTCAGATCATCCATGCGATGACCCAATTCTACCTACCGGAAAGATTCTGAGCGAAAACAAGCCTCCCAAGATCATTTTCACAGACTCGTCTCGCACCGCGGGACGGGTCCACGGTATATTGCGGGTCTGTAAGAACACGCACCGTACCCGTACCCCTTAGACCCGTACCCCCTATACCCTCCACCTGACCCGCGACCCGTGCACATCCTTACTCGGCAATAACACAGCATTGCACCGCCTACACGCACGACGGCTTACCACTTCCCAGTCTACTTCCACTCCTTCTCCATGCCGATATTCTCCTCCACCTCGCATGTGCAGATTAACGGCGGCACTTTCATTGAGACCCAGCGGGATTTCAACCTTCACAGCATCCGGCCGTCGGGGAACGTCGCCGAGGCGCTAACGGGTCTGGAATTTAGCTTGGGTGATGACTGCGGTCGGCCCCTCTTGGGCGCAGAGAGGACGGAGAGAGCTGGACGCCCGAGGATGCGACCTTTTGGTGCGTCTGAAAATCCTCTGGCCACGGATTTATTCCTGATATTCTGCAGATGTTTCAAGTCGGCGGCGGATTATGTCTCATTCAAACAATTCGTATTCCACCTCCAGCGCTACTTCATTATCCTCATCGCCCTCCTCTCATCCACCCGTACAAATTCCTCAACTTGATTTTCACCAAACATCCCCGGGCGATGGACCTGGCCGCCTGAGCTCAGTCGATGGCCTCCGCCACCAGTATCCCCGCGCCATAAGCCCGGAGGTCATGCATCCCGATCCCGATTTTCCACCAACTTCGACCAGATTCAGTGGGCCGGTTTCACACTTTCCTGTGTCCGTACAACCCCCCGCGACTCCAGGCCTGTCTGCTCCTTCATCCCCCTCGAAAACGCAGATTCCAGCCCTCGATGATTATCTCGACAAAGACTCGTCTGTCCACAGCTCAGCTGCTTCAGTGGAGAATCAGTATTTGCCTAGCGAATACCGTTCCGCCGACTTCGAGCCGGGTTCCAGCCAGCCTACCAAATATCCTGCCAATCCCAACCCCGGAGCTCGGACAATCATTGACTGTGATTCCGGCTTTCCGTGGGATCGTCCTCAACACGTACCCGCAACACGCATCAGCGGCGGGATGTTCGTCGGAAATCTGAACAGCATTCAACAACAGGGAGAAACTGGTGAGTATTGACAGTAATCCAATTGGTATGCACTTAAACCCTGCGAAGGCATGGCTATCCTCCATCACGCCATAGCAGGTGACGCCTTTCATGATTCCGCAGAAAGGTTCCCGCAGCCGCGTTGTCATCCCGAGACGCGGACGAAGTTGCTCGATGTCCTATGGAACTGGGCCTGTGGGATTCAACCACCCAGAAACTGGGAGGATGATGAGAACTCGGACGATGAATATTTCGACACCACATTGGTATCCGAAAACAGTGACGAGAAGCATGAGCGGAAACTAAACAGTAGCATCCTTTGGTTGTATGGCCCCGCTGGCTCGGGCAAGTCGGGCCGTAGCGCAATCACTTTGCCAAAAGTTACACGAAGAGGGTCGCCTTGGCGGCAGCTTCTTCTTCAAGCGTGGCCACCCATCTCGCGGCAATGCAAGAAACTATTCCCTACCATTGCATACCAGCTTGCGCTGCTGCTCCCCGAACTACGGGAGTCCATCTCGCAGATAATGAAGAATGATCCTGCCATTGTTGATAGGTCGCTTTCCAACCAGCTTCAAGAGTTGATTATCAAGCCGTGTCGTTCTATTTCCCAGCCAATTTGCATTATCATTGATGGTCTGGATGAATGTGATGGGCAGGACCTTCAGCAAGAGGTCCTAAGGTCAATTGGCAATGAAGTACCTCTTCCAGTCTGTTTCTTCATTGCCAGTCGACCGGAATCTCATATTCGCGAAACATTTGCTGGTCCAAGCCTGGATGGATTTCATCGGCTATTAAACATCGAACAGTCTTTCCGGGATGTTCGCAGATATTTGCTCAATGAATTTCTGCGAATTAGTGGAGAGCATCAGACAATGTCCACAGTCTCCTCCCCTTGGCCTCGAAGGGAAACTGTTGAAGCCCTTGTTGAAAAATCATCCGGATACTTCATCTATGTGTCTACTGTGATCAAATTCATTGACGACAAGCAATTTCGACCAGTGGACCGTCTCGATATCATTCTGGGCCTCAAGAGCACTACTTCGGGATCGCCATTTGATGCTCTTGACCAGCTTTATCATGAAATCCTGTGCGGTGTTCCCATGGATTTCCACTCTCAACTACTCGGAATTCTGGCGGTGATCAGAGCAGGATTTATTTTATGGATTTCCCAAATTGAACAACTTCTTGAACTCGAAATGGGGGATATTCGTTTAATCCTACGCGGCCTACATTCTATTATTCGCATTCCAGAGCATGACGGGAATCTATGGGTCCATCATGCCTCATTCCTCCGATTTCCTCGACAACCCCTCGCGATCGGGTCCCTTTTTGCGTCAGCAGTTCCCAGTGCCGCACAAATTTGGCCTGCAAAATCCTCAAGGCATTTTCAGGTCGTTTTATGGAAAGGTAATTCTGAGAATTCAACGACCAAATAATTTCACCAAATTTGTGTCCAGGCCCTTAGTAACAAGAGCTGCCATTGAATATGTAACTTCTGCCGAGCCATCCACGGACCTTCTTGCACTTGTGCACTCCATGAACCCGGATTTTTTCTTTTCCTTTCAGTACCGCGACCAATTGCAATGGGCCAGGCATCTCCTTGATTGGTTGAGAGTATGTTTTGGTTCCATTCATTGTACTGGGACTAAGCTGGATTCAGAAATTCAACCCGTTACCTGAAGACCTGATTAACGTTTGGGAGAACTACGCCTTCATGGCGTTGTTCGAGGAATCTTCGAACAAGGAATCTTTGAACTCAACGAAGGTGGCAAAAGAACCTCAATCAACTAATGTCTTCGGTGTTGTGTCGCAGAAATCGCCACAGGTCAAGAGAATCCTACATGCTTATATACTCTTTGACAACTGTAAGGTTGTTGACTTCCTCAAAACAAACAGGCGTATTCTGTTGAGGATTTATATTCTCCTTGGCGTCTCATGGGACGAACTGAGGGCAGCGATCTGTCCGCTGCGCGACATCGTATGCGATGACACGTTGCGGGTAACAGAGCTGCTAATACTCAACTCCGAGTCGAACGAAACATTCTTTCAAAGAGTGGATTCCGATTCTTTGTTGTTGGAACTTCAAAAGGGTGGCTTGCGTGCCATACAGGCGGCGACTGACCGGGAGCTGGAGTGGTCACAGATTGCGTGAGTTTCGTCCTGTCCAGATTATCAAGCTTCCGTCTAAAGCTTGGGAGCTTAGGTGGATTCTAACTCATCGATGGGGGTTCATCCTGAGATCCAGTCCTCCTTCACCGGATCTTCTACAAGCTCTGTTCAACATTGGGCTTGCCGTGATGAGCTCAAGTCGCCGGTCTTGGGACCACCCAGAAGAATTTCACAATGTGTTCCAGTGGCTTAAGGTGACACTATCGTTTGCGAGTTCCATCTTGGTTGGATATTTATTCCGTTTTCCAGACATTTCCTCAGCCTCCTATTGACTTGATCGCCTGGTTCGAGGACCAGTTGGATGTAGCTATTAACGACATGAAATGGGCTCGCATCTACACTTTGGATTTCCTGGAGAGGCAGTGGACAGACTGGTGGGATAGGCACAAGGACTACCTCACGCGGCGTATGATATCCGCGTGAGCAGAGCTTCTCCTTTTGTATCGGTTGCAAAATCATAACTACCAATAGCTCAGGAGAATGAGTTCAATACATGCCTGCGCGTCGTCTGCAAATATTAATCGCATCGCACTGATCATCGACTGGGACGCAGATCTCCTTGCTCGTCTAGTGGGTCCAGTTTTCGGCTGGCGGGGACACAATAGCGGTCGAGGACTCACGGCGAAGGAGTGGGCAAAAACGTCGAGAACAGAAAATGTGAAAGACGAGCGCCCATTCGGCATAAGCGCCCAATAGGCAAAGCACCCGTGGCATGCCAGCTATATCTCTTTTGCCAAGCCGTTTCTGACCCCACCAACCGACCGCAAAGTCAGCCACCGCGAGCCACTTCTCGCGGCGAAAAGGTCGCGCGATCCCTAAAGGACCCCCGCCGACGTCGCCGCGAGCGCCAGGCACCATCAGACGGCTTCCAAAAAATCTAGATTCAGCGGAAACCTGTTTATGAGGGTCGCCGGAGGTGTGATCGCGCGGTTCGAGCCTGTGGAAGGGGTAGCATCATGATGTGATAGGGGGAACCCTTGCGCACGGCCGACCGTCGGCCGACATGCGTCAGTGATGTAATATTCTGCCGACACCGCTCGATGCCGACTGTTTGAGGCCAGCCATTTTGAGCCATTGCGTACCATCGCTGGTGGTCGATGTCCCATATCAGGGAAGGTTTCCTCAAATGGCGTGGGCCAGGCTTTGTCAGCGCTCTTTTCGTTGAATTTCCTTTCTTTCTTTTTTTTTTTTTTTTTTGGGGGGGGGGGGGGGGGGGGGCGAGGGGCCACAAAACAATATCAGAACCAGCCAAGGTGTGGCCTACCATCAAATTCCTTGAAATGCTGCCCCTAGCCCTAGCCTTGGCGGTCGGCGCGGGAGCACTATTTACACCTACCCAATGGATGAGGCCAGCAGAGCAAAGCAATAATAATCGAAGCAGCGTAACGAAGGGAGAGAAGGAACCATACAACGGAAAGATTCGGAGACAGAGCGAGACACGAAGTACCGCAGCCTTGACTATTGGGACGCACAAGTCGAGTCATGCGGGTGGATTCTCCGCAGACGCAGAGACAACACCAGCTATCGAAGTACAAAATCCAGTGACCAAAACTCGCGCATGTGGATATGGTACGAGCATTGAAGGCAGAGGAATAGAATAAAGAAGCACAAAGGTTCCTCTGTCGTTCCGGGGACGAGGCTGAGGCACGTTGGAATCAAAGCCCGACAATTCGAATCTCGCGCTGAGAGCAATAATTAGCTTCAAGAATCACGATAAACGAATTGCGCACTTTGGACTCGACAGGTCGCGATCCCGTGCGTATAGAAATCGTGGTCTATGGAAGTATAGAAGGATCCGCAGTGGAAAGTGAAAATGCGCTGGGAAACACGTTGGCGTGCGAGATACAGGTTGAGGAAGGTGTCCGGCGGATGATTGGCGCAAAGGGCGACTTGTGGATGTTGAAAGATTACAAGAGGTGAATTCAATTCAAATTCAAGAACAAGGACAGGGCACACACAAAGAGCCGTGGAACCCAGGACTCATCTGCATCGATTTCCGCGACAGAAGGTCCACAGTGAGGATATGCATTGTTCAGAAGGAAATATCTTGGCGTATGCTGCGATTTTTGGCGTACAACGCGACGGGCGAAGAAACTCGACTTGTGCTTGAACTTGAAGTACTTATGGGGTGCGGCATGTCGTGGTCCAAGAATCAGGGGGAAAGAGCGGCGCCAACTTGGAGAACGCGAATCAACAGACCGCGGAGGATTGAGCCACGGCGGGGCGACGAAGAAAACGCGCTAAACACACGCGATAGGACCGTAGACGGTGAAGTGAGGGAAAGACATTGGAGCTGATGCACTGATGCGATCAGCACCCCCACACCGCTGTCTTGCTGTTGCGCTTCAGTCCTAGTCATCGCAGTGGTACCGATGTTCATTCATCCCGAGGGTTGACCAGCGTCAGCCCCTTGTGTACTTGTCTAGTTCTGATTCACGTTTGGGTCTTGCGATGTCTGGTGTCCTCCCCCACTTACGCTCTTATAACTGGCCAATCCTGTTGAATTTTCCCCCTACCGTTGTACAGATCTCCTCACCCCCCACTGCACTTCCGCGATGGGACAACCCCATCTGTTTGCCATCCGTCGCATCCATAATCCTCGGGCTCGGCGGTTTGTGCAGGCCTAAACGACGCCTAGAATCCACCGTAACCCTCGCTCAGACACCACCTCCGTGGCCGAATTCCCTCCCTGCTTTCCGATAGCGCTACTCCTCACCCTCTCCTCGTCTGCGCCAGTCTGCGCGCCCACCTTACAGCTACTGCCCCAGCTAAGCATAGGAGCCTCCGCGGTATATCGCACACGCTTCCTTGATCCCCAGGCTCCCATTTTACGCGCAGACTGCCAGGCTTACGATGTACTGGAGAGATAGCCTCAAATTCCGTCGGTACGTCCTGCCGCATCCAACTCACGAAAAAATGTCTTATCCAACGCCTCAGACATCTATTCCCTCTCCCGCTTTTCTAGCGCGGGGTATAGCCGCTCCCATCGCCCGATCTCGACGGCGCGCCCACCACCCAGGGAACGCCGGGGCCGACTGCGCCTCCACAATTGGTACATCGTAACTCTGTGTGCACCTGCCTACGTACGTCCATCCGCCGCCGCGGCCCGTTCTCGAGGCAGGTAATACCCTGCCACACCTCTTTCCAATTCCACTCTTATTTATTGCAAGGCTACCGCGCTGCGAGATCCGGACGTCCAGCGGGGGAACGTCAGCGCTTCGAGGGGACAATACGCCAGTTTCGGCGCGGAGGAACGAGCGACATGAAAGTGTGTCCATTACGCTGGGAGAGCTATGTAACTGCTCCACCTTAGTAAGTCGTCCCTGCCCTCGTTTCGATCCATTCACCTAATGATTTTCTGTCCAGTAATTATTTTTCTTCCTTCACCTTCACCTCGTCGTTGTTCCTTCCGGAATTCTTCCAGTCTCGGCATTTACTTCCCGCGGCTGCTTCGTCCACTTGTTCCCCTTCCCCGCCTCCCCCTCATCGTTCACCCGTCACCAATTCCTCCGCTCCTCAATCGCATCACCTGATGATTCACCCAAAAATCTCTCGTCCGTAAATCGCCATTCATCATTGCCATCGACAGCGTATCCACACTCGCGGAGCTCTAATTGATCGTTCCACGCAGCTGCTCCCGCCTCTGCTTCCGTCTGGGCGTCATTGCCATCGATTTCGGAGGTCTTCTGCGCTGCGTCGAGGAACGACTATCGAGCGCTCCAGAGGCAATAACCAAACCCAAACAGCTTGGAATCCATCGATCATGCTCCCCCGTTCCTCCTATCAAGCCTCTGCCCTCTGACATCGTCAGTCATCGGTCCTCAGCAGTGCCACGTCACCTCTCGCTGATTTCGCATTCTCGTCGTCTCCCACTAGTCTCCCTAGTCAGACCATAAACACGTGTTCTCTCTTGACAGGCGGAGATGGTAGAGAACTGTTTATGGTCTCCCACGATGCTAGCGACCTTGGGGAGTCTTCCATGTACTGTATTGAAATCGCGCTGCAAGCTCCAGCGTGTGCAGATCGTCGGCCAAAGATTAGTACATAAACACTCCTACCGCACGGCATTCCCTTCGATTCAGATGTTCTTCACCGGCTCGTATGTGGGTGATGGTGTAGAAGATTCGGATTCGGAAGGAAGTCATGATTAGCGGAGATCTGGTTTTTCAAAAGCGTCTGACACTTTCATGAACACTCGTACGTTTTCGAAATCTTTCATCTTGCCTTCCTGATTTTTAGTCAATGATGTGTTACAGTGCTCGGCGATTCCCTTCCGATGTCGTTCCGTTTCTGTTTTTTAAACCAGAAATCATCGTTCTTCTTCCACAATATCTTCTCCTCGCGCAAAATGCCCCATCGTGTATGTATGTCCGCCAAAGGATGTAGAATCGCAGATGTCAGCTAGGATCTCCCGGCGTTCACCCGCATCCTAACGGTCTAACAACAATGGCATATCGACCACAGTCGGTAATACAGGGGTGCTGATTTTGCCTCGCCCAAGACTCCAGGGTTTAGCTCCCCATGAGTCAGCGCAGTCCACAAGAAACGCGCACTTTGAGTTGCGTTGAAGCTGCGTGCCCTGGCAGACTCCCCAAGGCAGCTAGCTGGTAATCAGTGCTGCCCCGAAGTTAAGTCAATACTGCTCGCATTTCCTTAATTTCCGCCTCAGACGCAAGTCCCTCCCCACCATGAGGTTGAAGACGCGCAGCTCAAAACAAACCAAGATCCGCAGTCTGATGAATCACCATATAACCAAGGAATGTATTGAGCAACCGTTGCAGGGATATACAAGAAACGATGAAATAAAGGGAATGTAGTCATAAGGGGTCATTAGATTTATAGAGTAGTCTCCGAGCAAGGAATGTGTAACGTAGCTAACAGACGACGAGAATCAAGTAGGAAAAAGAAGAAGAAAAGACATCCATGCAATCTATCCTACGGGACCGGTGTCTTGGTGGACCTCCGAGAGCCAAAGCGCATCTTTGCGCCCTCTGCGCGGCCCCAAGTGAAGATGCTGTTGCCCCCATCGCGCGAGTTTGTGCTGCCTGCACGAGAGCGGAACGACCACGCAGAAGGGCGACACCGGGCGCCCGGCATCCCATCGTGCTCGGGCACGTTTTCGACGGGGTGATGGTGGTGGTGGTGCCCGACGGTGTGCTTGCCGTCGCAGCACGCGCGCACATTCTCCAAGCCCTCAAAGCCGTCTCCTCCATTGTAGGGTCGTGCAGCTCAAAGTCCAGGTCGTCCTCGTCATGTCCGGGGACGTCCACAAATGACTTGTTGGGCTGTAAGGACTTTCGGGGGCGTTCCAGCGCAGATACTCGATAGCAGGTGTCCCCGAGCGCTTGGCCGAGCGATCCACCGACGGACAACTGTGACCGACTGCGCTGCCCGCGGGGGCGTTGTGTTCCCAAGTATCGCCCCTCTGCACGCTCCGGGCACTGCGTTGGCTCTGCGGACTGGTGTTGGCGTTGACTGGCCGTCCCTCATCGTCTGTGAAGTCCGACATTGGGCTGGGTGGGACCTGAAGGGCGCTCCCCGGGGAAGTGATGCCGGGACCGCTGGGGCGCGCAAGCAGGTATTTCAAAGCCTGAGCAAATCATCAGTTACGTCTCAGAAACCATAACTGGAGAAAACTCGCATTTAGCCAAATGTCGTGCCGTTTCTTTGGTCGGCGCGGTGATTTTCATCTCTCGCTGCGGGGTCGAGACAACGACGCTGTACTGATACAAGCCGGGAGGCATCGGGTTGGGATCCAGTACTGAGCGCACGCCATCGATGTACGCTGAAAAAGCTCAGAAACAGGAACGAAATCAAACCAGATCCAAACCTACCGCTCTGGGCACTCGACTCGGACACATTCGACGACCCCGGATCCGCCGAGCTCCAATACAGTGTCTTGGTATACGGATGCACCCAGAAGAAGCGCTTGTGTCTCCGCTCGCCATACCCCTTGCCAATCGCCTTGCGCGTATACTTGTACAAAAACTCCCCAATCATCGTCTGTGGTGATCGCATGTATGATCGTCGGATCCGTCGACGCGTTCGGCCCAATCGTGCGGTCCGCCTCGGCCGTCGTGTTCGCCGCGCGATTGTTCGGCGTCAGCGGCGTCCGCGCCTGCGCGTGCTGCTGCATCACCTTGCGAGCGGCTCAGCACAAACGGATTGTGGTCCGACGACATCGACGAGCGCGGCGACGGGCGGCTGCGCTCCGACACCAGCGACAACGTTCGACTGCTCCTTGCGGTTCGGCGAGAGCGCCGCGTTCGCCACGTTCTGCGCGTACTGCGCCGCGTTGGCCGCAGAGCGGAAGCTGCTCGTCGAGGGCGGCTGGCGCAGGCTCTGCGCGGAAGGCGGGCATGCTCGACCCGTGCTGGCGGATGTAGGTGCTCTTTGCCCGCGCTGCCCGGCAGCATCAGCATCGAGCCGTATGTCGGGGGTCGTCGCGCGCTGTATAAGCTCCGCCGGCGGCGGGGACGAAGGGCGCGGGCGGGCGGTCTGGGATGAAATTCGGCGGTGGCATGCTGCCGGGCGGAGGAGGTGCGCGTGGCGGGGGCGGCAAGGCCATCATAGGGTGGGCCGGGACTTGTCCACCACCGCGAGCGGCTCGTTGGAACGGCACCCGCGCGCGCGGCTCGAAATCGTGCACGGAGGAAATGGCCGAGTCGATCGATTGTCGCCGGTCGTATCGAGCTGCGAGTAGCGCGCACGGCGACGGTATTTCCAAACATCGCGCCCGAATCGCGCGACGTCGTTGCGGACGCGAGGCTTGCTGAGGCGGCGGCAGGCCACAGCGGGTGCCACAAACTGGAATTGCTGCTGCTGCCCCGCCACACCGACACGGTACAGCGACGCTGGGGACACAGGAACAGAGCCAGGTGCCGTTGTACCGCCGTCTGTACCGTCTTCGCTGGCGTTGAAGGCCGAACGACGGCTGCGACCGGGGCCGGAGGAGGCGTCCACTCGTCTGTCTGCACCGACATCTCCTTCACCTCCGGCTTGGGCGGCAGCGGTTCCGGCTCCGGAGCGACAACAGGGAGCGGGGGCGGCGGGGCGCTCTCGACCACAGGGGTGGCAGGATCCACGCCCTGCTCCACATACGTCCGCGCAGGGGTGGTCGGCGCGTAAAACGACGACGGCCGCCGCATCTCCGACGCCTTGACGCTCTCCTCCCCGTCCCCCTCCGCGTCGCTCCCGCCCTCTGTCCGTCCGTCATCATCGACTGGAAGTCCTCCTGCGACGACGCGAAGTTGTCCCGCGAGCTCGCAAAGCCGCCCTCGCGCGCAGACCGGAAGTCCGCCGTGCGCACTGAGCCGAGGTCGTCGCGCGACCCGAGGCGCAAGCTCCCGCGCGCGTCCTCGTAGTCCTCCATGTCCGTCTCGGTTTCGTTTCGGTCTCGGTCTCGTCGCCGCCGGTGGCGGCGAGGAACGCGCCGCTCTTGCGCGGCGTGACGGTCGGCGAGCGCCCCGGCACAAGCGTCGTCCGGCGCTCGCGTGTGGGCGAGGACGACGGGTCGGTCTGCATCCCCACGTCGCCCTGGTCCCGCGCGCGCTGCACCTCCACCTCCACGATGCGCTCCACAATCTTCTCGACCTCCACAATCCTCTCGACCGGCACCTCGACGAGCTTCTCCACGAGCTTCTCGACCTCGACGATCCGATCGACGGGCACCTCGACGAGCTTCTCGACGATCCTGTCCACCTCGACAATCTTCTCGACGGGCACCTCGACAATGCGGTCCACGATCTTCTCGACCTCGACGATCTTCTCCACGGGCACCTCCACGACCCGCTCGACGATCTTTTCGACCTCCACGACCTCTCGACGGGCACCTCCACGATCCGCTCCACAATCCGCTCCACCACCTCCTTCTCCTGCTCCTCCGTCTGCATCGCAGCCTCCGTCCGCTCCACCCCCTCGTCCTCCTCCTCGGCAAACTCCCCAAGCTCCGCCGCCAATATCCCCGCCGCGCCCACCACGCTGCTCGGGCGGTCCCCGCCATTGATGTGCGCCCCGCGCCGCGCCCACCGCGCCCGCGGCCCCTCCTCGGCCGCGCGGCGGGCGAGACGGAGAACTGCCGCAGGGGCGAGGAGATCGACGGCGTGCGCGTCAGGGAGTGGTTGGGGTCCGCGCTGCCGTACAGCGTGAACGTCGGGTCCATGCCGTTCCCGTCGACGCTCAGGCGGCGGTCGCGCGGTCCTCCTCCTCCTCCTCCGCTTCCGCTTCCTCCGCGTACGGCTCGTCCTCGGGGGCAGGTCGTCCGAGTACTGCGAGATGTCGCCCGGGCCGCCCTGGAAGAACGCCGACTCCTCGGGGTCCACGGTGTCCATGTCCGTGAGGCGCATCGCGGGCACGGGCGGCGCGTTTGTCGACCGCGAAGCGCGAGGACGTCGAGCCGGCGGGCGACGCGGCGGCCATGCCCAGGCGCTGCACGAGCGACATGCCCCGCGCGCCGCGGCCCTCGCGCGCCGCGCCCCCGCCCGCCGACCTTGAACGGCGTCAGCTGGCGGAGGCGCGCGCTCTTCTCCTGCTGCGCGACCGTCTCGTCCGCCTCTTCCTCGTCTTCGTCGGCGGCGAACTCGGCGCTCGCGCTGGGCGGCATGGGGCTCCCGCGGCGCTGCCCCTCCTTCTCCGGCGCAGCGTCCCCTTGAGCGTGCTGATCTGCCGCTGCGCGTGCGCCATTTCTGCCGTAGCACCTCGAGCTCGCTCGCCTCCCGCGCCCCGGATCGGGCTCGCGTCGGGCGAGTCGAGCAGCTCGTCGCCTTCCAAATCGTCGTACGCCGTCCGTCTCGCCCTGGTCGACTGCACGCCCGTGCCGAAAACGTCGTTCTCCTCGCCGTGGGCAGGCGTGAGCAGCCCGTCGCCCTCCGCGCCGTTGGGCGTGACAGGGGACCCAAACACCCCGCCAGCATGCCGCGTCTGCCCGCGCGCTGCGCCTCCTTCGTGGCGGTCCACACGCCCTGCAGGTCGCCCTTCTCGCGCACGAGCCCCGCGGCGGCTTTACGGTGCCCCGCGACGTCCGCCTCGTACTTGGCCTTTGTCTCCTCCGCCACCGCGCTCAGGCGCTCATTTTCGTGCTTCGCGCTCTCGGCGGCCTGGAGCGCGGCGGCGAGCTGCGCGGTGAGGCGGTCGGACTTGGTGGTGAGGGAGGCGGTGGTGGCGAGCGAGCCGGCGAGCTGCGTGCGCAGGTCCTGGAGAGTCACTTCGAGGTTCCAGTTTTCTTCTTTGTATTTGTCTGTGCGGCGGCGTTAGCATGATGTAATTTTACTACAGCGAGCACGCACCAGCGCTGGCCTCCTGCTGGCGGAGAGCCGCGCGCAGCGCGTCGACGGTCTTGTCGAGGTCGTCCTTCTCCTCCTTGTTGTCCTGGATGGCCTTGTCGCGCTCGGCGAGGAGAGCCTGGAGGCGGCGGACCTCGGTGAGGAAGCCCAGAGCCGATTTCAAAGGCGAATTCTTTCAGCAAAGTTAGAGTTTTATTACCGATGAGCTAGGCGTACATACCGACGTCGTCTGCGCGATGGGCGGCGTTCCGTGCGCGGCGGGACTGGCCCACAGCGGTGCTGGTGCTGGCGACGGGGGTGCGGGCACTGGTGCTCTGTTCTGGGGTGACAACGACGACGCGGGTGGCGGGGACGGGGGTCTCTGCAACAAAATGAAATAAAAGGATATACTGGCAGACGACGGTGGCACGCACTCTCGCGCCAAAGCCGCTGGAGAGGTCTGCATTCTCGCTGTTCCAGGCCATCAGGGTCTCTGCGAGCTCGCGGTAGCGTTCCCTGGCGTCCTCGTCGACGGGGTCGTCGTCGGGGGAGTCTGCGTCTATTTCTTGGAGCTGGCGGATGCGCTCCTCGAGCTCCATTGCTGGCGAGAACCCGTTGGCCAAGGGCGCCCGCCTGCTGGAGCTGCCTCTCCTTTGCATCAGGAGGGACTGGAGGTGGTATCGCATGTCGCCTGCGGACGAGAAGGGCGTAGTGATCATGCTGTCTAGCCCGTCCGACGAGGAGGCCATCTTCCTTTAGCTTGCTTGGTCCTTGCTCAACCTTCGTAATCACGTTGTCCGTCACAACACCACCAAACTCGTCCCCAGTCTCGATATGGTAACTTTGTCATCAACTGAAATTGATCCCGCGCTTAGGTTGACTCGTTCAGTGCAAGTGATTTGGAAGTAATGTTGTTCTATTTTTTTGGCTTCTTTCTATCAGTATGGGCTAGCACGCATGGGATTTCGTTGCCAACAAATCCGCGCAAAAATCAAATGATGCTACGAACTGCTTGGCAACATACTAGGATACTAGGAGGATAGTACCCCGCACTTGCTCTTGTCTACAATCCTCAAACTTGCTCTCATGCGTTCAAATTGAGCTCAAAATTTACTCTTTCCCCTCCGCTCAAGATGTAAATTTCCCTGCTGATACTGGGATCTATTACGGTCGACGAGTGATTCTAGTCCGAATCTTGGATCTTTCGCACAGGGTTATCTGATACAGAACATCTAGACGACGCGGATATACTCACAGTATATTTAGGACACCCTGTTAGTACTAATCTCCGCCTTTCATAAACTCGTGGGAATGTAAAACAGGGACGAAAAGGCAACGAACGGACAGGTTAGCTAAACTACCAA
>JARKIC010003086.1:0-34782 GCA_029378375.1 Mycena olivaceomarginata
TTTCCACATGCGGGCCCTCCGACCCTACCACAACAGGATTCTTGTCGTCGACATCACTCTCTTTATAAAATTATCCATTCTGTCCGTCTGAAGCCTTTTTAAACTCCGCTTTTAATTTATCATTCCGCTTCTGTCCGAACTCCGCAACCTCCGATCTAACATCGGCCGCGGCAAACTCGAGCCCCTTTCCTTTTTCATTCCCTTCTGGCTCCACGCTGCGCCTGTCTCAGGTCTAGCCCTCTATCTGCCGCGGCCAACTTGCATTTTACCTTCATGCACGTCAAATGTGACGTTGCTTTTCTTAATCTTGCCGCTCGGCGCTAGCCCGCTGCTGCTCTACCTCGACGGTCTCCTTGCCGGTCCTTCACTGTTTACTGGTTCACAGTGAACACTCTGGGCTTCTGTACCTGTCAATCCGGCCGATCTGATTTGCCTTTGAGAATGGTTGATTCGTCGCGAGAACAGAGCCGTGGGGAAACAGATGGGGATCGTCGGTATCGCCTTCGATGCGAAGCTCAGAGACAACGCCGTAGTTGTGAAGATAATTCTGATCGCGAGGATAGGCGCAGGCGAGACACCCTGTGGAGGATGAAGCCAACGGAGGCGTGTTTTCTGATCCTGAATTCTTGAATGCTCTGCAAGAGCCCGGCATTCCTCATGAATTACAGCTGAAATTCGGATGCATTTGCAGACTCACCCGAAACTTCGACGCCTCGCGGGGATTGACCAAGAATACGCGGGTTATTATTCGGACTCTACTGCGACACACGGTTGAAGTTGAGACAATTTCCTCCATGTTGGCTGGAAAGCTGGTGGACTCCGTACGTCGATTCTGTGGTCCCGAGGAAGCGCGATCTGATCAGAATTATATTTCAGATTCGACTACACATTCCCCGGATTAACTGCCACTTCCAACCGCATGGCTTCGATTTCACAGTTCATCGAAAGCAGATGCCTTTGGCTCTGTGTTACGCAACCACCTTCAACGGATGCCAAGGCCTAACGGTTGAGAAAATGGGCATCGATCTACGGAGGGAGGTGTTCTCTCAAGGTGCAATGACCCGTGTTCTGGATGCCGAAAACGTCTTGGTTCTCAAGCATGATGATAATTTCTCCACCCATGCCAGGAACATTGTCTGGGAAGAACTGCTGTTGTAAACCAATTAATATAAATGTCGCGTATCATCTTCATTATTGTCAAAGCACGAGAACATGCTCATGCAATAAAGTGGGGAGCAGCCGGCGAAGCCGGCTGCGAACCACTTGTTCATCTAAAAGATGAATAGTGAGTATAAAGAGGGCTGGAGAAAGCAAGCTGAAATAGTTGTGACTTACTTCATCGGCACCAGTAATGATTGAGACTTCATCCTCAGACTCTCCGACCATCCCAGAGACTTTCTTAGAGCGGGTAACCTTGATACAAATCTGTTAATGATGAAGTGAAAGGAAAAGATAGTGGTGTACACACTTGGACTTCTCTTTCTCCTAGTCCGCCTTAACCAGAATGACAACACAGCCGGTATGGTAAGAGTTTTTAAAAAAACACAGGCTACCCAGTGACGCGGGGTTTTGCAAAGCCCCGCGTCGATTGACGTACAGCCACCGTTTTCCATACCCACCAAAAAAAATGTGTAAACCAGGAATTGAATGGCTGACCTTCAGATACCAAGAGTAGCCAACATCATTACCACTAGACCAAGAAGGTTATAGATGTGTAGGTTACTTACCCAGCTAGGTCAAGCCTAGGCTTGACCTAACTGGGACTCCTCATACCCAGACCTAGGGCAGGCAAGCTGCCCTAGGTCTTTGAAAATTGTTTTGCACAGTTTGTTCAGTGTTTTGATTTGGTAAAAAACCCTAACCAACCCTAACCAAGCTAACCAACCCAAACCCCTAACCAAAGAACTCCAATATACCTGGGAGACAAGGCAGCTAACCCCTATCCCAAACCTTCTAACCCTAACCCTAACCACCCTAACCCTAACCCTAACCACCCTAACCCTAACCTGGCCCTATGTGGGCCCTACAGGGGTGGTGCAGGGCTTATTCTGTATTTTCCCACCCATGTATGAGCTATGCAAACTCGTAAAGAAATATTGATATAGTGGTGTAGTGGTTAATACCTGGTCTTAATTATGGACAGTATGGAAAGGTTTTTGGTTCAAATCCCACTGGTGACTTTCTATTTACCTTTCCTTATTTGGATCTCCGGTGGCTGTACGTCAATTGATGCGGGGCTTTGCAAAACCCCGCGTCGCTGGGTAGCCGGTTTTTTGTAAAAGACTTACTTGGTCTAGTGGACAACAGGAGGTGCAACAGTAGTCTTCTTGGCCGCCTCCCATTTCTCTTGAATAAGATGGGTGAAGCAGACAACCTCAGAGTAACTGTGAGGATAAGAGTAGTTCTTGATGTTGTTTGGGTTGCAGATATGGTGGTAAAGGCTGTGCACCTGGAATAACGACTCCCAGAAAAAGGGAGATGATTCATCCAGCATGAGAGACATGACTGGAGTGATGTGGACCTGGGTAACACTAGTCAGTGTGTCATGAATTGCCTGGGTTCTGCTTTTTCACACGACACATCTGTATGGATACAGACGCGTCTTAGTGACTTTCTCACGGTTGAAACCCGGCCACGGATTCCAAAAGCCGCAGACTCGGGGAGTCTGTGCCACGGGATACAGAAGACATTAGGGACTAGGAACCTGTACAGACAGATCCTAGTCCCCAGACGCACCAACGGCTGACACAGAAGTGTACACGAAGTACATGACTGGTTGCAAACCAATCAGGGTTTGAACCACTGGATACAATGACATTCAGGATTAGGAAACCCGAACGTCAGGCCTCCTAAGTCCTCCGACGCCATGGAAATGGACACAGAGGAGTCCAGGAGTATCAGCATTAACACTCCTTGATGCTGCGGTACAGGAACTGATCGCAATTGACCGCAATCACTTTAATTTATTAGAAGCCTATATAAGCTCGGTAGAATCTCCATGTACAGTAGATTCTACCTCGTCTAATCTCAGGCTTCTACCTTGGCTTGACATAGGCATTGTCTCCACCCTGCCCCGCTTCCTTCACATCATACTACAGGTTGTATCCATGCCCTGGGTTGTATACCTGAGTGGATACCACACCCTCTTCAATTCGTTCTGGGTTCCACCTTGCATCCCGACCTACGACATACGGCCTACACTGTACGACTGGTCCTACTGCTTGGGGAACACATGAGCTACTAGCGTCTATCGGGTTTATCCTGGTTGGGGTTCTCACCAGGTTACTCATTGTTTAGCCGACCCAGAGGCCATTGCTGACACAGTGAACCTACCATGAGATAAGAAATAAAGATGAAACTTACGGCCATAGCGCCTACGCTTTCCAGTTGCTTTTTGCGAGTGCTGAGTGAGGCCTGGTAAGTAGCTAGAGAATGGGCAGTCTCAACCGCCTTAAGAAAGTCAGCCTTGACAGAATCAAATTTGGGTCTCATAGAAGACATTGAAGGAGAAATGAGCAGTGGTATGGGAATGAGAATTATCCAGCTGTGCCATCCCTTTATACCTTTCATGAAGCCTAGGACACTGAATAGAAATTTATTGACCATGCGTGTTGTTTCTATCCAAGGATATGTTAAAAGCACAATTTCAGGTGGATCAATTGACCCTGTGGAACTAATAAAACATTTGTGTAAGCAATCTGGTGTTTCAATTGGGGACAGTTGAGATCTCAGATTGAGGGAGGAACAATCAATATCACAAGATTTGGTGCATTTCCATTGAGGAGTCAGAAAGAAATCACACGGCGTGATCCAAAGGGGACACTTGGCGAGATAAAATCGCGCTGGCGATACCAGAGGTCTTTACAAGACACTTGTCTTGAGTGGTTGGAGAAATTATCACACCATGTGATCCAAAAACCAGACTTTTGATAGCAAAACTACTAGTTCTCCTTGAATATTGGCGAAGTCTAGCTAGGAGATATCTATGCTAGGAGGCAAGGATACACCCTGAATAGCTAGCTGACTATTTAGTCAAGCACGAATCACCAAAAGGATGTGGGGTGGACGAGTGTGAGCCACGGCAGCATGATAAAGGTTGATCAGGAAACAGATGTCAGACTGAGACCGGAGAAAGAATGTCAACATAATGTCAGGCTGAGTATCGAGGTTGAGGTTCAAGGCACGCAAAAATAATCTCAGCAACATGCTTTCCTGACGATTGATATGGGACGATTGATATGGCTGTTAACCATGTGAGCTTTATGAGCAGTCCAGTCTCTCTGCCAAGAACCCAGATCACAATATACACAATCTAGTTGCTTGAGGAAAAGGCAGCAGAAGCAGCCTGTTCCCCAGGAGAGAAAGATGCATGATCGACCAGAGTCAACACAATTTGTACACTCGTTCTCGGGCTGACCAGTAGAATCCAAAAAATTCACTGTGGACAGAAACAGATTTGGCCATATATGAAATTCTGGCAGAGTAACCTCGCGAAGTCAGGATTGTACAGTGCCAACTGCCTCTCCATGCCGGCAGAAGCCATAGTGGCAAAAAAAAGAGAAGAGTATGGTCAGGACTAAAACAAACCCTGAAATAAAGGACTGTACTCCACCGAGATCACTCTGAAATCTGAGTCACGTCTCAGATCTACCGCTAAAAAAGGAATAACAATCGAAATTGTGAAAGAAAGAGCCCATCAAGTGAATACATGAAGACCGGACCTTAAAAGATCTGGTTGACTAGTTACACATGAGGTTTCACAAGCATGATAAGAAGTCAGAAACACACAGAGTAATGATGTGTATTTCACGTTTCTAATAAGGTAAGTAAGAACAAGCCAGACTGAAGTAAATGACTAGAGGACTATTGCTTGAAGAAGAACCATTGCAGGTGAAAATGTCTTCGTGCCGCTGGATTGGCATAGCGAATTGAAAGCCACATGGAAAAGCAGAACCTAATTCTGAGATCAGATGAAGGGTCTACTGGTTTGAAATTATTTCAAAGCATAGCTCCGGATAGAAGTTTCAGATATCAGATGTGATTACTGAAGAAGAAGAACTACAGAATGAAGCAGACAACTATCTGGAATGTCTCCCCATACTATTATAACTACGGCGGAATATCATATTGGACTCTAGGGCTCACTGAGGACCTATAATGGCTTCAGGAGTAATAGAGGCAGTTTGGGCATAACAATAGCAATCCCAGAGGAAATAAGCCTGACTGTGTATGAGTTCTTGGCCCTGAGTGTGATACACCAGCAAAAAACCATAAAGCAGTTTAATGTCTCAACACACTCTGATATAGTCTGTCTTGCGAGCAATCAAGCCTGATGGCTGAGCATTAGAAAGACCAGGTGAAAACAAGCCAGGTGTAAGGTCGTGCAAAGACAGTTCATGCCAGAGTTCATGGAAATACAAGGTTGGAAAAGAGACTGTTAGAATGGTGTTCAAGGAATACTAGCAATAGTGGTCACATGTGTTCCTCGAACATAAAGGGCTCTATACTGGCTGGGTATGTGAATTGCCACCAATATTGACTTTTGAAGAGACAGGGAATAAGGCTGTCCTCCCTGCAGCCATAACAACAGTGCAACCAGCGAATGAAACGGCATTTAAAACCATGCTTAGCGCAGTTGTGGCAGACTAGGTCCAGTGTCGTTAGACTAAGACTGTGAAGAACAGCATAACACCTACAACAGTGTATAACCGCTTCACCAATCCTTGGGTGTTCACAGGGAAACTGGTATGGTCTATAAGGACGGTACCAGTAGAAGGAAGTGAGGGGACCATAAGAAAGAAAAGATTGACAATGATGGTCTTAGGGATATAAGACGGGGATAAAAGCGATAAAGGTAACTTGAAGGGTGAAGATCATTGATTATTGAGATCTAAGCTACCATGCATTGCCATAAGGCCAGGTAGTGATAATCACACCACCAGATTACAAGTGCAACTTATCAGGCTGCTCAACACTACAGGGAGACAATAAGCCAGATATCGCGCTGTGCATGGCCAGATACTCAATGAGTCTTCTATTGAAGAAAATCGAACGGCCAGATCCAAGGCCACCGGAAAGTCATGGAAAAGAAAAAGGGATGTTTCACACCATCTGATAATTGAGGTATCAGTAAATGGACCTAAGAATTATCACGCCATGCAATCCAAATCCAGAGATATGGGACTGGCCCTAAATCAAGAAAGGTCCATTTTGGATGGCACCGCAGCATATTTTGAATGATCATTCTTAATGTTTTTAAGCAGTCAGATGGTCATCTGACTGCTTGATAACAATAACTGGTTCTTAATGTTATTGAAAGGTCCATTTTGAATCACCCTGCACGATATTTGTGGGGTCATCCTTAATGTTATCAAGCAGTCAGATATTTCAAATATCAAGCCGTTTGATTTCATTAGGTCATTTCTAAACAAAATGAACCTAAGAATTATCATGCCGTGCAATCCAAACCCACAGATATCAAACTGGCCCTAAAGCTAGAAGGCTTGTTTGTATCACCCTGCATGAAACTTTCAAAACCGGCCCTAAAGCTATTGCGGCATGCGATCCAAATCCACAGATATTGGACCGGTCCTAAATCAAGAAAGGTCCATTTTGAATTGCCCCGCGTGATATTTGAAGGGTCTTTCTTGATAGATAGTTATCTGACTGCTTGATAAGACAAGCAGAACAGTTAGTCTGAGTCAAGCAATGATTCAGTGGCTCAATACAAACACAACAGCTCTTTACAACAGAGTAATGCCTCTGGTACTGGAGTCAGGAAAGAGGTACTCTACTGTTTCGAGTAAGAAAAAGACACTGTGTTGAAATGAAACTATAAGGGAGAATCAAACTTGAATACTCAAGAAGGGTGTGAACTGGGTTGGATTCAGTTCAATACTGAGGGAATAGTCATCAAAGAAAGGGCAAGAAACAAGACCTATTGTTGGGGCTATTACTAGGGATTGTGACTAATAAGGTGACTATACATGGAAGTATTCTACCTATTAGTCCATGGTTCAAGAAATTGTAAAAATAAAAGAAAGGGTTGTCTGCAGGGCATTTTTCGTATACAAATGGCTTTGTAACTATAAAGTCTATTGTGACTGTGACTGTTGACTGTACAATCAGTAAAAGGGAGCAGAAGTTGAAATGGAAAAAATACCTGTCTGTGGACTTGGGTCCGACTTACTTATCTTCTGACCCCTCTTCTGACTCGTTGTTGACTTCTTCACCCTCCTCTGACTCCTCGCCCTTCTCTGACTCCGTCCTGGAGTCTTCAAAAAGAGTTGACATTGCCCGGAGGCTTAGCCTCAGGCATGTCAACATCAGATTCTTCTGAACCAGAGTTAGAACTGGACTCAGAGTCAGAACGGAACTCAGACTCAGACCCAGACCTGGATGATTGGACAGCAGCCTGCAAGGAGCTCCCATATCTTCCCCCCGCTGCATTGACATCAGCACCCTTGTCAAGGAGGATGCTGACAATCTCTGTGTGGCCCCCTTGGGCAGCAGCCAGCAAGGAGCTCCCATAGAATCCCCTGGCTGCATTGACATCAGCGCCTTTGTCAAGGAGGATGCCAACAATCTCTGTGTGGCCCCCGATGGCAGCAGCCTGCAAGGAGCTCCCATATCTTCCCCCTGCTGCATTGACATCAGCGCCCTTGTCAAGGAGGATGCCGACAATCTCTGTGTGGCCCCCGATGGCAGCAGCCAGCAAGGAGCTCCTATAGAATCCCCCTGCTGCATTGACATCAGCACCCTTGTCAAGGAGGATGCTGACAATCTCTGTGTGGCCCTCTTGGGCAGCAGCCTGCAAGGAGCTCCCATAGAATCCCCCTGCTGCATTGACATCAGCACCCTTGTCAAGGAGGATGCCGACAATCTCTGTGTGGGCCCCTTGGGCAGCAGCCAGCAAGGAGCTCCCATATTCTCCCCCTGCTGCATTGACATCAGCACCCTTGTCAAGGAGGATGCCGACAATCTCTGTGTGGCCCTCTTGGGCAGCAGCCTGCAAGGAGCTCCCATATCTTCCCCCTGCTGCATTGACATCAGCACCCTTGTCAAGGAGGATGCTGACAATCTCTGTGTGGCCCTCTTGGGCAGCAGCCTGCAAGGAGCTCCCATATCTCCCCCCTGCTGCATTGACATCAGCACCCTTGTCAAGGAGGATGCCGACAATCTCTGTATGGCCCCCTTTGACAGCAGCCTGCAAGGAGCTCCCATAGAATCCCCCTGCTGCATTGACATCAGCGCCCTTGTCAAGGAGGATGCAGACAATCTCTGTGTGGCCCCCTTGGGCAGCAGCCAGCAAGGAGCTCCCATATTCTCCCCCTGTTGCATTGACATCAGCACCCTTGTCAAGGAGGATGCCAACAATATCTGTGTGGCCCCCGATGGCAGCAGCCAGCAAGGAGCTCCCATATTCTCCCCCTGCTGCATTGACATCAGCGCCCTTGTCAATCAGGATGCCGACAATCTCTGTGTGGCCCTCTTGGGCAGCAGCCTGCAAGGAGCTCCCATATCTTTCCCCTGCTGCATTGACATCAGCACCCTTGTCAAGGAGGATGCAGACAATCTCTGTGTGGCCCCCTTTGGCAGCCGCCACCAAAGAGCTCCCATATCTTCCCTCTGCTGCATTGACATCAGTGCCCTTGTCAAGGAGGATGCCAGCAATCTCTGTGCGGCCCCCATCGGCAGCAGCCTGCAAGGAGCTCCCATATTCTCCCCCTGTTGCATTGACATCAGCGCCCTTGTCAAGGAGGATGCTGACAATCTCTGTGTGGCCCCTCATGGCAGCACCCAGTAAGGAGAATCCCCCTGCTGCATTGACATCAGCGCCCTTGTCAAGGAGGATGCAGACAATCTCTGTGTGGCCCTCTTGGGCAGCAGCCTGCAAGGAGCTCCCATAGAATCCCCCTGCTGCATTGACATCAGCACCCTTGTCAAGGAGGATGCCAACAATCTCAGTGTGGCCCTCTTGGGCAGCAGCCTGCAAGGAGCTCCTATATCTTCCCCCTGCTGCATTGACATCAGCACCCTTGTCAAGGAGGATGCCGACAATCTCTGTGTGGCCCTCTTGGGCAGCAGCCTGCAAGGAGCTCCCATATCTTCCCCCTGCTGCATTGACATCAGCACCCTTGTCAAGGAGGATGCCGACAATCCCTGTGTGGCCCCCTTTGGCAGCAGCCAGCACGGAGCTCCCATAGAATCCCCCTGCTGCATTGACATCAGCACCCTTGTCAAGGAGGATGCCGACAATCTCTGTGTGGCCCTCTTGGGCAGCAGCCTGCAAGGAGCTCCCATATCTTCCCCCTGCTGCATTGATATCAGCACCCTTGTCAAGGAGGATGCCGACAATCCCTGTGTGGCCCCCTTTGGCAGCAGCCAGCACGGAGCTCCCATAGAATCCCCCTGCTGCATTGACATCAGCACCCTTGTCAAGGAGGATGCTGACAATCTCTGTGTGGCCCTCTTGGGCAGCAGCCTGCAAGGAGCTCCCATATCTTCCCCCTGCTGCATTGACATCAGCGCCCTTGTCTAGGAGGATGCCGACAATCTCTGTGTGGCCCCTGATGGCAGCAGCCAGCAAGGAGCTCCCATGTTCTCCCCCTGCTGCATTGACATCAGCACCCTTGTCAAGGAGGATGCTGACAATCTCTGTATGGCCCCCTTGTGCAGCAGCCTGCAAGGAGCTCCCATATTCTCCCCCTGCTGCATTGACATCAGCACCCTTGTCAAGGAGGATGCAGACAATCTCTGTGTGGCCATAATATGATGCTACAATGGTTGCTTGGTTGGCTGAATGCTGTGGCAAGACTGCTGCCTCCAGCAAAGACTTTGCACTGTCTACAAGGCCCGCTGCCACTGCAACCCACAATGCAGATGCCTGTGATGGCCAGTCCTCATAATCCCATGGTGGAGAGTTCCATTTCCACTCCCTGGAGTATTCAGTTGGATTCATTGTTTTTCTCCACTGAGAACCCTGGCCAAGAAACTCCAGAAGACTTTCCCTGAGTTGAACTTCAGGCTGTCCAGCAGCATGTGCAAGGCAATATTGAGAATACTCAATAAGAGGGGGTAAAGTAGCCTCCTCATCAGTCCAAGACGAATCAGGAAATCCATTAAAGGCAAGACATGTGAGCAGAGTCCGTGTTATCGCTGTTTGTGCATCTGGAAATAGCAGGGCCTGAATGCTGTCCAGATATTCATGTGTGGTGTAGTGGACAAGTCGCACCACAGATGACTCCTTGTCCACAATGACAAGCCCAGCACAGACTGCAAGAATAGTCTCAATGTCCATAACATTATCCTCATCAAGCTGGTGTAACCCTGGCTCAATAGCCAGTGCTGTCTGTAGTTCTGTGACGGTCAATGGCTTCTTGGCATTCACAACCCAAGTAAGAGTTGAGTGGGCAGTTTGCTTGTTTGTTTCCTCCTGGTCTTCAATTCGTTTCATTGCACCATCATAGGCTGCATTCAGGCCCTTTGACAGATGTTTGAGAGCCTCTTGAACTGCCTTTACTGTGGCCTTTGCAGAGAGCGATTCAATGTGGAGCTTAGCAAGTAGGAACCTGGTCATATGTGTCAGTCGCTTCTAAATAGTGATTCATTGCAACTTACATCCCATCCACAGTATCTGTGATTCTTGTATGAATTTCCTCTTGTAATGCAGGTTTCTTCTGAACATGCCTACGCAGGTGCGGAGACAACTTGATCTGTGTATTGATGTATCCTCGAATATCTTCTGGTGCTGCCTGAATATCCAGTGTTTCAAGATTGGGAAAAAAGGAGGGTTCTGGAGAAACATTCGGCCGTGAAGTGATCATCAAATTCACATTGCTGCCCATTTCTGCTAGATGTTGGAGTAGAACTTCCCGTTGAAACACAGGAGAGTCATTGGGATATTCGTCCATGGCATCAACAATAACAAAAACCTTCAAAAACTCTTTGAGGCTAGACCTGAGTATGTTGACAACTTCTTCCAGAGATGGTGCAGTGCCCTTTGCTTGGTGCTGCTTGTATAAATGTTCTGCAATGGAGCTGATGTCCCTGTCAAATACAAGCTGTCTCCAGAGTCCTGCAAGAAGCCTAGATGGTGTTTGGCTGTCGACTTCCTTGTGGTTCAAATAAATGCAAGCTACACCAATATCCTTGTTGTTTCCAAATGCAGCACTGAGATGATTCACAACCATTGATCTAGGATTGTCCTAATTAGTAGCAGTCACTCAATACGGAAAATGGTCGCACACAAGGACTGTTTTCCCTGCACCTGCTATAAATTTCATCTTGCTTAGTCTGGGAGCATATTAAGGCATGAATCACATACGAATTCCATGGCACCAAAGGGTGCTTCCAGAACCAGATTCCCATTTTTTAAAGACAGGATCTGCAAGCAGCCATCCACCAGTTCCCTTCTCCCGCAGCTGTGAGATATCTGCATGTCGTAGAAAGAAATTGATTGGTGAAAGCCAGCTAATGATGATGTCTCGCTGTTGAATATTGATTTCTGCCCCCTCCGGAATGTGCACAGTGGCACTTCCAATATTCACAGTGGGACCATATCCATGACCTCCATGACCGCCCTGTCCCTGTCCAATGCCCAGTCCGCCATGGCCTCCCATGCCTCCTAAGTAAAATAAATATTGATGTTGGTATCCTAATGGATTCTCTCGTACCCTGGATGGGGATGGTAAGGTGGTGTTCACTGGGGTGGAGAGACATAGCCATTCTGAGTAAGTGTGGATCTTATGTATGAGGGATGGAACTGTATCAGCCAGGGTCAAAGTTCACTTGGAAGACAGAACTGACCAAAGAGAATCAATTGCTGCAGTAGACTTAGGTTGTAGCACGAAGAATGTATTCGAGCAAAGATAAGTGCAAGAGGAAGGGTGGGAGAAACACACACAGGCCACGTTGTGCTTTAAATTGGTAGAAGGCTGTAACGGCAGATCCGGGGCCTCCAGTACTTACGTGAGTGTCGAACTTTAGATTGATGTGGCGCTTGGACAATGACAGCCAGCTGACAGTGGCGCTTCTGGCATATCGGGCTCCCGAATGAACTGCTGCAGTCCCGCTCGAAATGTAGATCAGTCGATTCTGTAGCTCAGTGCTGATGAGCTAGAGGGTAGTAGCTGCGGTGCTCACTGGCAGAGAGAGGACTTGAGGATGTTGATGGCCGCCGTATTGTTCGGGTGCAGTACGTGGGTGCCAAACTTGGATTGACAGCGGTGCTTCTGCAGTGACAGCTTGCACTGAGGGAAGATTCAATATTGAGCTCTGACTCAAAGACAGAGAAGAAAAATCGGGGAATCCAGGCAATGAACTGGGGTATTCTTGTTAGAAATGGAGTCTAACGTGTGAGACGAGGAGGTGCCAACTAACTCCCTTTTCAACCGGATCGGTGGCCGCACCGTTAATATCGCCGTCTTAATAATCTCCGACATTGATCCAGCTCCCACACGTATTCCCGTCTCGGTCCCTGGGACCGTTGCGCTCGCCCCGGCTCTCTTCCACGGCCAAGAGGACCACGACGGCGATGTGTACCGGCCATTCGTTTCCGGCTTCGATGGTATCGAGCGCCGAGCTGCTCTGATGCGTCACAATCCGATCTTCTTCTCGCCACCACATCTTTAACTCACACCCAGCTCACCTCGGCCTGCACGCCGCCTCCGTTCCTCTCCGCTGCCACCGCCGCTCTGCTGCTCTATGGCCCCAACGGCCACCATGCGCCATCCAACGCTGCTTGTTACTGCTTCTCACCATCGCCCTCCTTTTCTCAGTTCTTGATCGGCTTTTTCGTGCCCTTCCCCAGGGACCCGGCGCCTTTCTTGCAAACAAAAATGATTGTCGTGCTCGCGATACACCTCCCTACGGACAGCTATCCACGGCAATCCTCCATGACACCGAGTCGCTAGAGGATTTTAACGAGGTATATCTCCAGTTTGTGTTTCCCCTTCGTGCTCTCATTTTTATATTTGTTCCATTACTGACTCTCTTACAGCCTTGTCGCTTGCCCCTACAATCGCCGCATGCCATGCGCATACGCACCATGTCCGTCAGCGCCCACGGACATCGACGCAGCCTCCGCCCCCCGCCATACACATCTGCGCCGGCTTCGTGTGGTCGCTACGGCATTGAGTGCACTCAAACTCGCCTGTGCCCTCGTCCACCATGCCCCTCGCCGCCGCCGACCGCATTTCTGAAGGCCCATGTCTCGCGCCGACCTGTCTAGGACGCGCGCACCGATCGCCGCAACGCAACGACGTCGTTCCTCGGGAACTGGGCGGCTTGGGCACCGGCGGCGATGCGATTCACCCGTGTCGCGTTCGTAATCTACGGCTCTACGGCGCTCGCGCCCGCCTCCTTGGCGTCGCTCTGACGGGTCCACTTCGTGTACGCCGTCAGCAACACGGTACTTTTCCGCGAGGATGTCTTCAGGCTGTCGTCTCCGCCGAGAGATGCGCCATTCGGGCCTCGGTCTCGGAGGCCCCAGTGAATCCGGGAATGGGAACAAGGTGCATACACATGCGCGTCCTCATTTTACCAGATAACTTACACTTTGTCTCAGGCCACCGCGGAATGCACGACAGCGCGCACGTTTGGGAAGGTACGCCATTCCCACTCCTTTCCTTTCTACCAACGCCCTCATCTTGTGCAAAAAAATCAGGCCAATGCTTCCACCGTCGCCATTCGATGCCCTGCTCAATGCACAACGATTGTACACGGCGTTAGTCTCCGCCCACCTCCCCATACCCTCTGCATTGCGCTGCCATATCGGGTAGCACAGCACCCCGCCCGTTCATCAACGACACCGTCCGTACCCGTCGCGGCTTCATCAATGGACGATACGAGCCCCTGACGACCGGCGCGCGCGTACCCCCTGTGCTGAGCCCAAAGTACGTCATTTCCTTCTCTCTTGTTCCTTCCTCCGGCTCCCCGGCCCTCGATCCACCTTCGCTGACCGTCTCCACAGTTACGTCGCCTCCATCCGTCTCTCCACCATATTATCTCCATCCTCGTGTCGATTTCCCCGTCTCCATCCGCGCGCCTCGGCTCCAACAACCCCTCTCCCCCCATACAACGACGCTTCTCCCGCAGCACCTTCAGCGAGCCCCCCCGCGCATTCGTTTTTGGCGCCCGCAAGCTACAATAGGGGATCCAAACGCGCGCAAAATATGCATGCTGCGTACAACGAGCTGGTCGCGTCCGCGACGCCCACCACGTCCCGCCCACATCCACCGCCGCGCATCCAAGCCCCGAGCTGGGCCATCACGATCTTGCGGCCCAAGCCCTCGCCACGCGCAGAGCCGTCCCATTTCTACGGGCATCCGATTCTTCGGGGCGATTGCTTCCTCCACCCCCGCACGTAACGCACGACCCGCACACCCTCGACACCCATCCGCGCAATTCTGTGCCTGCGCAACGCCTTCACCTATTGCCGCCATTCTGCGCAGTCGCCTCCGTTTCCGCATGCTTCCCCCACGCTCGACGGCAACTCCCAAGGGATACCGCGCCCTGACCAGCACAGCAAATCCTATTACCAACCGAGCATGTCGCACCCGCCCGTATCTAGGACCACCTACATATCCCTTCTCAGATTGCCGTGTCGAATACTCTCCCTACTGGAGTCTCACTTTTATCTGCGTCGTAGTTAGCTATTTCTTCTTTTTACACTTCGGACCACCTTTTGAGCTGTATACAGCCCTCAATGAACGAATTCCGGCTTTGAGGCGCTCTCCTGCAAGTTAAAAAAAAGACTGAATATGGGTCGGCGGAAGATTACCAAAAAAGGCTAAGGGCCGACCATTGGCTTGGTCGGCCGACTTTCACCACCTTCCCTTGCCGCGGTAACCCGTGGATGCGTACTGGGTGTATCGAATTCGTCATATAGAGACTTGGATACAGCCAATATAGAGATGGGCGAATCGAGCGGGCTGGATGAGTCTAGTAGGCAAGACAGGCCGCCGCTTCGCTCTGCCAATTCCAACATGCAAGATCACAGATTAATTTGAGTGCACGCTACGAAGATACAACGGAGTAGCAAAAAAGGATGAAGGCAAAAAAGAAATTCTGACAAAGGATTCACCGTCTTCATCATGAGAGCATACCGTGCGGCCGAGAAATCTCGAACCAAGAGATGGGCAAAATTGCAAGCAGGCAGGATTGTAGTACACACGAAAAAAAGGAGTAGAATGAGCTGTCCGCTAGGAGCCCGCAACTGCCCACCACTCGGGAGAATAAACCTGGCCATTTCTGGCCAGTGAATTGAAGAGGCGAAATTGGGATTGATAACCACTGGGAGCGTACGGCCAGAGAAATTTTCTCTTGAAGCAAACAGACTCCAGAGACTATCTCATTGGATACCAAGCATTAGAGACCCAGGAGGTTGAAGCCGGCACCGGTTGCGAAGCAGAGACCGATTGCGACCATCATGGCCTGAATACTAAGAGACCAGCGGCAGCCAAGGAATTTTGACGGGATGGAGGACAGGTGAAGCTGGAGAGAAATTGGAGACTTTGCGGTGAGCCACCGGTAGCCACCCGGTGGCTCCCGAGGCATGCGGTGCCGGTGGCGCCTCAAATGATGCGTACCCCAAAAATGAGCCACCGGATGCCACCAGGTTCAGCCACCGGATGACGTCGCTCTGCGTAGTGGGGCCACTCGCCGGCTCACCGCAAAGTCTCTATTGGTAGCGTAAGACGGGCAATCTGCCCTACGTATGTGTGGACAATCCTCGGGGTGTACGTGGCCGCAGGGTCATTAAATAACAAAAATGTGAGAGCGGAGCACTGCGACCAGGTGCGTCTGGCCACGGCTCACACTGCGGATAGGTCAGCTGAACGATTTCATCTCAATGGAATGGAAAGCCGTCGAACCGCAGGAGTTTTGGGTCTAGGTTGGTTAAAGAGGCAGTGCGAGTTGGCAGATTTTGTAGGCGTACAAGCGGGGGAACAATGAATGATTGGTATAAACGGGGGACAGCAGGACGGGCGACGGTGAGAAGAAAGCGGAGAAAAAGTTGGTACGAAAGGGATTAAACAGAGCGGATGCACAGAGGAAAAGAGCAGGAGCAGCGAGTCAAGCGAGATTGGTGTCTGGGAGGTGAGCGAGACAGATGAAGCGATGACGGTCGAATCAGACAGCGCTAGGAACAGAGAGGTCAACGAGAAGGCGTGCATTACAAGCGGTGGGGGTGAGACAGGGAAGACGGGACGAAGAGGCAAAATGAACCCAGCTTTTATGGGATTTGGGGGCCGTCGTCATGAAGCAAATTCGATATATGCAGTCGGGATTTTTGGCTGAACCAAGGCTGAACAGGGAATTAAATTGCTCTGTTGGGAGCGGATGACCTGGGTAATTAAGGGCAAACGCTAGACCGCGTCTTTGAATCGAATCGCGGGGCTGACACAGAAGACTCTGATCATGAATTCGCTTGCAGTCGGGAATCTTGCCTGAACAGACAATTAAATTGTTCTGCCGGGAGCGAATTACCAGGATAATTCAAGACAAACACCAGGCGGCCTCTTCCGATGGAATTTCTGGGTTGAAAGAGAAGACTCTGAATTCGCTTCAAATTTTGGATTGCTTGCGCCCAGGATAATTCAGGGAAATCGCCAGCCCGCCTCTTCGAATCGCCGGGCTGACGCAGAAGAATCTGGATTCGCTTGACACTTTGGATTGCTTCGGTGAAACCAGGTCTCCGGCAGCGAGAAGGGAGAGACGAGGCAGCGAAGCTTTTCTCCAGAGAAATGCTTGAAATATAGGGATGGAGAGAAGCAGGCGTCGTCGGTTCAAAACGGGACGCAACCGGGCAAGGTGGTGGTGGGCTGTGGTGGGATAAAGGGCTGTGGTGGGATAAAGAAGGCGGGGCCGAATTTAGCCGGCTCAGGATATATCACGTGTCATCCGCGTCGCGTCGCGCCAATAGGTGACAAATACAACCAACCAGACGATCTTTTGGGCGTGGCCCTTTATAATATTGTGTCCGATCTACTGAGGTTAAATGGGATGAATTCTAAGTCGCCACGGGAAAGCTGCCTCTTGTATCAACAGAAATACAACTAGGTACTGGACGCGAAGAAGCACGGCTACTCCCGCAACCGGAAATCTGCTTCCTGCATCAACAGAAATACTACTAGGTACTGAACGCGAGAGGGCACATATGAAATAGCGACCGGGGATGTGCCTCTGCATCAACAGAAATACTACTAGCGTACTGGACGCAAGGAGGCACAGCTACAATCGTAACTGGAATCTGCCTCCTGCATGCATCACAGAAATACTGCCAGCGTACTGGACGCGAGGAGGCGCGGCTACACTACATAGAGCTATGGATACAAACGAGGGTACTGTACAGTCAGACGCGCGATCAAATAGTCTAGCGATCAACGCATGAATCTCACGAGATAGTAAGTTGCCAGACGTCGGGAGCCCCACCGGTGGGCGCGATCCCTTGGAAGGTGGTGTACCCCATCAAGAAGTCCACCCGCTTCACGCCTTCGCGTTTCTCCTGGGAGTAGCCGCTGTGCCCGCACAGCCGCTCGCACCGTCGCGTGTACGCTGTAGATGCGCGCCGCATGAGTTTTTTCGGTGCCCAGCGCGTTGAACTCTGCCGGCGTCGCGTTCACGCGCAGCGTGCGGTAGATGGCGGAGAGAATGACGCCCACGGAGACGTATCGGCGATTTGATGCTGGGACGGGGATCGTCCAGGGCAGGTGCGGTGTGACAAGGGAGAGGGAGAGCCGCGGAGGATAGACGGCGGGCACGAGGAACGCCGCCGCGGAGAGGCCGCGGCGGTGGCTAGAAATGGTGGAGGGATGCAGGGAAACATCGTATTGAAGGAGAGGAATCGGCGACAGGGCGATGAGATTGTGGGCCTGCACTTTCATTGCAGCTGATGTGCGGTAGAGGTCTTTCGGTGTTAATGGTGCAGCCGCATACAGCGGCGGCGGCGTGAGCGGACCAAGCGAGGAGGTGGATGATGAGGGCGAGGAGCCAATGAGTGGAGGGGGAGGCGGCGAGTAGAAGGTGTCCGTCGAGGCAAACCGGACGCGTCTTGAAGGCATGGCGCACTTAAGGAAGAGCACGGGTCTACCGCGGGTCTAGCCCGAGTAGTACCATACCCGTACCCCTCTACACCCCACCCCTACAGGGGTACGGGTCTGTACCGTACCCCTCATACCCCCGGCTGATCTCAACACCGCGGTGTTTGTACCCGCGGGTCCATCACGGCGCGTATAACTTGCAATTGAGCAGCTAATCGTGGACTACAAGTATAATACGGGTGAAAATTGCGTATATAAATTGATTGGACATTGTTCCTGGACCTCCTCCGCCTCCGTGGGCTCCTCCGCTTCGGCCGGCCGCTTGGAACGGGCAGTTATCGCCTTGAGAAGAATATTGGTACTGACGAGGTTATTTTTTCACCATGAACCGAGACATATCAGGTGCCGAATTGACTCGGCAGACAAGCGGTTTCTGGTGAAAGAAAGAAGCCGCCGTCCTCCGGAGAAGGCGCGTTCAACGTCGACCGAGGTGGCTATGCAGTTGGTTAGCCTACAGTTGAAGTGGGGATCGAAATACTCACAAGGGATGGAGAGATAGTCGAGGGCCATGCGGGAGAGGGTAGGATACGTCCTACGATGTTCTCACCACCATTTGAGGGGGTCCTTGATGTTCTCAACATCTACAGCGAGATGGTCCTGCAGTTCCGAAAGCCGCGGGACGCGCTACCGATGTTAGCGAAAAATTGCGGAAAGTGATATCGTCGTCCATCGCACTGCAAGCAACGTCGAAAGGAAGAGGAAATCACTGACCTAATTTCCGCATCTGAAAGAGTCCTAGCAGTCAGGGTCGTCCGTGTCTGCTTGTTGCCAGCAAACACCTCGAAGATGGAGCCATCAACACTGAGCTTCGTCTTGCCATCGATCGCAGATTGGACAGCGGTGTCGCACTGCGAGTCGTGGTATATGCAGCTCACGACATGGTGAGTCGTGGGGCCCGCAGCTCACAAGGTGTTGAGCCGTGATGAAATACTACCCGGCGCGCCGCGCGCCGCGCCATACTATCCCCCCCCGCCGTGCCGGACAAGCCTAGTACTCGGACAAACAGACATTTCTCATCCAATACTGGACCATTTTCTGGGATTTCTGGCTCTATCTAAGCGGTAGGGTGTGGCCTGGACATCCTCAGTGTCATAACCTTTTATATCGAAGGTCATGGGATAGATAACAGTAGAAACATCTGGCAACTACTAGGAATTTCGAAGACTTTGGGTATTTTTGGGCCTAGGGCCCTTGACCTGAGGGAATATCATCCCGATAAAAACATGCAAAGGATACCCCTGTATTCTAAAAAGTGTCCATGCAAAAGCTCAGAGACATAGCTGCCCTGTAGCTCTCACAAGAGTTCGAAAATTCGGACAATGCCGGTCAATTTGATCTGTTAATTGCCCAGATTGATGGCAAGAAATTCCATGTCCTATGCCAGTCTTCCTGGGCCTACCAGGCGCTCTTCTGTATTTATATAATGGCCCCGATGTAGGACCGCGTCCATGCAACATTTAAAGCCTTTTTGATGAGAAGGTGCTGTGATAAAAGGCCGGCAATCGAGAATTTAGCTCTTACCTAGAACTCGGACACTCAGCCTCGTCAGCAAAGTCGCTGTTGCTTGACCGATACTGGACCGTTTTGCACAAACCAAAAGCTCATTCCGAATCATTTTTATGATTTATAAAAGTCTATCGCCTCCAAAATGCATCAGAGCCTCTTAGAGAAAACATATTCAAGCTTCTTTCTTAAGTGTCCGAGTTCTAGGGGGGGGATAGTAAAGCGCCATGGTGCCCCAGAATGCCAAGTAAACACCGGAGAGATGACTAGTGAAAGCTTAGTGTAGCGGCGGATGGAGGGCCGAAGCTCCAATGGCTTGATTATGAAGGGATACCCGGACAGCTGAGGTGGTTCGCGGAACGCCTCGCGTTCTGTCACTCATCACGCAACGTGACAGTCATCCAAAACACACGCGATGAGACGGAACAGGCGATAATCAACCAGTTGTCAAGATAAAAACTTGTTTTGAGGCGAATAGTGCGATTTTGATCCAGACCCGTCCCGCACCCCCCAACCCGCGGGACGGGTCCGCGGTATGTCGTGGGTCTGGAAAAAACACACACCGTACCCGTACCCCTCAGACCCGTACCCCTATACCCCTCCTCGGACCCGCGACCTGTGCTCTTCCTTAGGCGCACTCGAGGACGGGGCTAGCGGGACGAAAAGTGGTCAGTTTAAATACTCGCACCGATGAGAATGCTCAGTCGTCACCATCTTATCTCATGGCTTCTCTAGACCCATGCCATCCCATAAAAGGTTATATCCCGCGCCTAGCGCTCAACTGTATTGGACCGGAAATGATGAGCACAACTTGTTTGGAGCCGATCTTGCGAAATTGTGGAGGCCACAAAATGCTATGAGCGTAAACACGCAGCTGCCTCGAGGATAGCTCCTCCGTTAGCCTCAATGACGTATGAAAATCACATAACCCACTGCAGGTCTCGGCCACAGATCCACGAATTTGTGGAACCCCCCCAGAAATAAACCCCTCCCTAGGTTCTCCAGATCGCTTGAGCCTCTCACTCGCGTTGAATATAGACTGAGTAATTATTATTGGTCGTTTCCTATTTGGACGTTCGCCTAGGTGCCGTTGATGCGAACCCAATGCAGCCAATTTCCTCAACGGGTTGTTGGCCGATGGCAAATGCGGTCATATATCAACGCCACAGGTGGGGTGGATAAGACTGCTGTGAAGTGGTTGGCCCTCCCACAGGCGCAAGTCACGGGTCAGAGTGGAGAAAATAACCAAAATTAACACAAATTTTCACATGGAGATAACTCACCGGGTTGAATTTCACGAACGTGCAATCGCACAAGCGCGTTGAGCTGATGCGAATGATTTTGGAGGTGATAATCGTCAGGGTCTGCTGCAGACCGTGCGGACATAATTCTTGGTTAATATCATTGCAGGTGTCTGCGCCTGACTTGAATGGAGCATCAGCATTTATATAATTGATGAACATATATGTTTCGCCATTGGTTGAGTGCACGGCTCCCGCGAAAGTATCCCATCCTAGACAAGGCTTCACGGCAGGGCTGTGAAGGGTTATTGAATGTGAACGCATGTGTGGTCTACTCGACAGCACCGGCTTCGCTGATCATGATTTCTGGTGGAGCGCTCGATGATTCTGGCAACGTCCATACCCTCGCCGAAGACGAGGTGCGTACCGTGAAATCGAGTTAGGGGCAGTGGTACCAATCCCAAATGAGGAACATGAAGATGAAGACGTACCTGATGCGTTGGAACCGTGGTGATGAAGAACTAGGAGGAAGGAAATTCAGCGCGGGAGACGACCATCGACAGCAAAGTCTCTAAGCACACGCCTGCGACCAGTGTCTGCCCAGCATCCGCCTTGCTGAGGAGGCCCGTTCGGTCATTTGGGAACAAATAAATAAACAAATAAAATCGACACTCACTGCACTAAAATCATGGCCTCACCTGTCAATTTCCGTTGTGTGTGGCATGTGAATTCCTGGCCCTGAAGCATGAACTACGGAACCTATAGTGTCAGCAACGGCCTCTGGGTCGGCTAAACAGCGAGTAACCCGGCGAGAACCCCAACGAGGATAAACCCAATAGACACTAGTAGCTCGTGTGTTCCCCGAGCAGTAGGACCAGTCATACGGCGTCCTCTCTAGGAGGCCGTATGTCATAGGTTGGGATGCAAGGCAGAACCCGGAACGAGTCAAAGAGGGTGTGGTATCCACTCAGGTATACAACCCAGGGTGTGGATACAACCCGTAGTACGATGTGGAGGAAGTGGGGCAGGGCAGAGACAATGCCTATCTATGTCAAGCCAAGGTAGAAGCCTGAGATTAGATGTAGAATCTACTGTACATGGAGATTCTATCGAGCTTATATAGGCTTCTAATAAATTAAAGTGATCGCGGTCAATGGCGATCAGTTCTGGTACCGCAGCATTAAGGAGTGTTTAATGCTGATACTCCTGGACTCCTCTGTGTCCGTTTCTGTGGTGTCGGAGGGCTTAGGAGACCCGATGTTCAGGTTTCCTAATCCTGAATGTCATTGTATCCAGTGGTTCAAACCCTGATCGGTTTGCAACCAGTCATGTACTTTGTGTACGTTTCTGTGTCAGCTGTTTGTGCGTCCGGGGATTAGGATCTGTCTGTACGGGTTCCTAGTCCCTAATGTCTTGTGTATCCCATGGCGCAGACTCCCCGAGTCTGCGGCTTTAGAATCCGTGGCCGGGTTTCAACTGTGAGAAGGTCACGTGGTGGTGTCATGAGAGTCCCGTGCTGCTAAGACGCATCTGTATCCATATGGACGCGTCATGCGAAAAAAGTAGAACCCGGGCGATTCATGACATATAGCGTCAATTAACGGCTCTTTGGAGCCAAAGAAAAAAATAGGCATGCTCCCATGGAATTATACAGTGGAGGCCTGATCCTACATAACTAAAGCCAGGCTACCCAGTCGCGAGCTCTCGGAAGTTCGTCACCATGCGTGGAACATCGTCATCAAACAATTTTAATGTGATGCGCTTAGTTAGCCTCGCAATGTATCAAGCTGAATTTGGGCCTGTCAGTCGTGCATTTTTGAGACAAGGCTGATCATGAGATACGAGTGTACGAAGACATTGTGTTTTCTGTATAAAAGCAAGGGCAGAGGACACCGGGGGCAAAAGCCGAGGCACCTGGAATCCAGGTGCCTCCGAGGCATGTGGTCCGTAGGTGCCATCAGTCTAACAAAGAGTCCTTTGACTCTCGTTCACAAAGCAAAATCTATTGTCTAAGTAGATAGTAAATATATATATTGTTAATTTTAAGTACTTACTGTTCCCTTTATACATTGAAGCACCGCACAACAAAAGTTTGCCGTGGTGACCCGTGGGTGAGCCGCGAGACACCCGCCAATGCCGTGGCAAATATGCCGTCCGACAGCATGATGCGTGCCGTAGACCTGTCGCGACCTCGTGATGAGGAGAACACAAAGACACTTGAGACTCACGGCAGGCCGGCTCGGACCTGGAGTCAAGCTGGCTCGAAACTCACTGCCGCGCTGCCATTGGTCCCCGCACAGCCGCCCTGAGGCAGGTGCCCGCCTCGCGCCTATCCCATGCACCGCTTATCAGTGCTTGGTGAAATGCCAGCACGCTTTATGCACGCCGTCTTTGTTGGCACTCAACTCAACCCGCCCGTCACCTTTGTCAGCATGTGGACCCATCTGCTCATCGCCCTTTTACACACGCGAACCCAGCCACCCATCGCCTTTGTCCGCACGCGAACCCACCCGCTCGTCGCCATTGTCGGGCGAGCATCCCGCCCCCACGTCACCTGGATTGTCATACGGCTACATCTTTGTCCTCTGGCCGGCCCGCATTCGCCTCCACATCATTGCGTCTTTGTCGGCATGCGGCTCCACCCACCCGTTGCCATTATCCGCACCCGGACCCACCCGCTCGTCTCCATTGTCCGCATGAGGGCCCGCCTGCCCGTCGTCTTGTCAATGCCCTACCCCACCCGCTCGTCGTCTTTGTCAGCTGTCATTGAACAGACCAAGATACGAGGGTTCCACAGCGAAATCAAGGTCCCGGTCTGAGGCAGCATATTCATACGTGATCTACCATTGCTCACTTGACGCACTAGCTGGAAGCGAACTGTACCTCGAACCTTTTGAGGCCTAGCGTCAGAGAAGAAACCGCTGCACGGGTGAATGCGGCCAGGTACGGCTACCACAACCAGCGTAGCTTCGGTCTAATTTCGACTCTGACCGAGAAAGCAGGCCTCTTCAAAGTGGAAATGAATAATTATTTCTAAAGAAGCTAGGGCACTCAACTGCAGAAGTGCCACCAGGGGACAGAGTGTCCTTGGACTGTGCTAAGGTATTTTTTGAAGTACTTGCCATTCATTTTTACTAACACGATTTTGTGCAACCCCACAGTCGGTGTTCAATTCTCTCCGGTTGAGAATATATAAGCTGCTAGGCATCCTCGATATTGAGAACAACTTGCCTCTTCCTACTCTACTCGATATGAGATTCGCCAAGACTGCTATGTTCCTCCAGTTAATCTGCATCGTCAGCATTTATGGGGCAGTTATGCACGATAGGGAGACCAATGCTGCGCGATTTCGTCGCGGATTGGGGCCTCTGCCGCCGACGTGGACGTGGTGGGAGCACAATGATCGTGGGTCGGAAGCTCATTCAAAAACCCGTCATCCTCATCACTGCATTTTCAGTGAGCCTACGGGCGTCCGCCGCTCCCTGCACCCGACTTTCCAAGTACGTTTACGACATTCCCCGAATTGTCTGTCGTCTCACTGGCCAGTGCAGCAACATTGGAACACTTCAAATCCGAATACTCTCCAACGGTGAAAGGATTGGTTACCTCGGCAAGCGGTTCAATCGCGACAATGCGTACACAGTCCGCCCACGGCCTCGCTGCTCTGCGGGTGACCGGAGTCTATACTAGAAGAATGGGAGTGGGACTCGCCCATTTCCTTTTTCGGGAAGCGAGTCCCATTCTTGATCCCATCAACAATGGGACTCGCTGAAGGAATGGGACTGGGGAGACCGCCGCCAATCACATAGTGACCCGCCGTCACGCAGTCTCGGTTCTTGAGGCGGCCCAAATGTGCGTAATGATCCGATGCCGATACCCGGCAATTTCGAGAGCCCTCTTTGTCTTGCTCATTTCTACCTCAGTTCTGAACCAAATTTCATGAATTTGAATGCATTATAAAGCGGTTTAAGCGGGGCTTTCAGATGATACCCAAGTTGCAACGGGAACCAGCCATTCGGAACACCCGGAAAATCGTGCCATCTTATCCAAACCTACTGCTTCGATACATCGTTCTCGGTCATCTCCAAGCGGATTTAGGAGTTTGCGGGCGATTTCTGCCGCTGGGAGGGCGGTAACACGGCAGCTGTTAAAAAATGTGTGGCACACCTGTCACACACTTGGTAGAATGAAATTATTGCCTAATACTTGATTTCATTATTGCGAGAGCACTTTAGGATATATTCATTTTCGAAGCATTCCTGGCCTGTGCCTCAACGTTCGTTTTCCAGAGAGTGCTGGCCCATCGAAATCCGCGGAGAACTGACTGAATGACATTGAAGTGAAGTTGTAGTCAAATCCGAATATCCAAAATGGCAGGTACCTGAGTTTCAGCATTTACATATAACAAGTAGGCAGCTTATGATTGTTTTTGTTTTAAAAAAACTGCTGACTGTCATCAATTATGCACAGAGCTGTAGACTGGAAAGTGTATAGATAGTACAATTGAAGAAAATATTGGAGTTGAATTTATCAGCTGCTATGGTAATTGAATGGAGGAAGTTGAATTCCGTCACCCGCTGATCTTGTAAATTGAGTTACCAGACCAGAAAGCGTAACCTCGATGTTGCTGCACAGAAGTTGAATTCTGCTCGTACCCCAACCCTTTTCATCAACTCCTCAGTTTCTATGAAAAGAATGTTGGATAAGCAGGCTTCAGAGGTTTGTACTGACCGTTAGCTCACCGTAATCCCTTTTTAGTTGGCCTTGACTCTGCTGCATCGGCAGCGCGAGTGGACTGGGTGCGTTGACGTTTCCCAACAAGGATATTGTGTTCGCTGAAGCTCAGATCAATGTTCCGTGGGGCAATCATTTCATCTGAACCCTCAGCATTTGGGATCAGTTCTTCGGGTTTGGAGGGTGAGGGTGAAGGCGTCACACGAGGAGGGGGGAGGGGAGGTAGTTCTTGGGATGCCCTTCCAAGATTCCAGTTCTCCTGTGGACCAAGAAAATTCAGTATGTGAATATCTGTATAGTTTGAGACATACACGGTATGCAGGCCCGATATATTCAAGCTGATCATCATCAGCTGCTGAGGCCATATGAGCAACAACATCCCATGTGTTCGCTGCATTGGCACTATTACCCTCTAAAAAGAGGGCAGGGCCATGGTCTGAATAAATTGCACTGAGAGGGTCAAAACTGGCCATAAACTCGTCCAGAACATGAGGATCAAACTCCTGAGGGTTTGAGTTCAACCAAAGGTCCAAGTCCATTGAACTGTCTTGCGGAGATGGGGCAGAGGCCGGCGAAAGGTTCAGAATCGAGTCTATGAGTGGTTAATATTTTATATATACTGATTGATGTTCTGACTTACCACCGAACAAGGGAAGAAGGTCCATCTGGTTCACCATACTAGTTTCCTCAGAGGCCACCACCATTGAATCGGTGGCTAGACCTGTATCAGATTGAGTCTTTTAATTAACTGTTACTCACATGATGGATTGTGCAGGCCAAGGTAGGACTCGCTTCCTGCAATTCATATAATTGAATTGATTGAGACGAGCTCAATTGACGTACCTTCAGAAAGAGGTTGATCTCCAAGCACAAGAGGAGTGTTTAAACTTGAACTCGTGGGCTCTTTGTCAGCCCCCGGGTGCCGGCTATTAATCCGGATGCCAGCTAGTGGACCCTGCTTCAATGCAAGAAGTTCAGCATTAATTACGGTCCGTCGAAGCCCCCATTCGCTACGCAATGCCTTCTCTTCCATGATGTCTCTTCTCAGACTCAGAACCTGGGCAGGGAGGTCGGTTCTATGTTTGTCTAGAGCTATATCGGCCTGCAACGCCTTGATCTGCAGCTCCAGCTCCTTCTGCCGAGCCAGGGATGCCTTGTTCTCAGCCACGCCGCTGTCTCGCTCTGCTTTGAGAGTTTCGTAGTTTGTCAGCTGGTCGTTGCGAATTGTGGCACTGCGCATCTTCCAGGTCTTGCGCTGGGATGAGAGCTTCTCCCGTTCAGCGCTACCATTCCAGCGATTTCCCATCACACCCTCGTGTTGAATCTGAGCCAACTCTCGAGCCTTGATATTGTCGCGCTCTTTAGCCCTGTTGAGAAGTCAGCGGTGAAAACAATCCAAGGGAATGGGCACACTGAAGAATTGCGGTGAGAAGTCCCACTCCAACAGATGTCTCTGCATTACGGCCAGCATGGGCGGTTTCCACGTAGTTGCTGTGATTCGGTGTTATATCCCAGTCACCTGGGGTAATTTTCGAAAGGAATTTGTTGATAGATGGTAGGATCCACGGATTAGCCAGCTTGTGTGCATACCAATCTTCGAAGGTTTTTTTTGAGTATTTGAAGCAGAATTAAGCTCGTAATTTACTCACTTGCAATGGCGGGTTCGGTTTGCTCAGTACAGAATTGGTGCCATTCATCAATCTCGACTTGGGTCTGCAGTCCCATGATAGATCTCAGACGCGAGATTACCGGCTGTGGGATGTGGGGGCCAAGTTCATCAATGTGGCTATGGAACGAGTAAAATGAGCAAAATGGAACTGGAAAATTCAGAACTTTACCGTAGAAAGTGTGGGTTACAAGTCTTGAGACTGTACTGGAGAAGTTTGTCCCACTTTCGAGTGTAGATATTGCTTATTTCCGGGTTGTTGTATTCCGAAAGAAAGTCCCCGAAAGCTTGTGCTTGTGGAACCTCCCCGTCCATGATCACAACCCGGCAATTCCCATCTGGATAGAATGGGCGTATCTTCAACTGTTCTCCAGTTACCAGATAAATGGTATCAAATAGTTCCTTGAAGAGCTGAGTGAATGCAGTGCAGTCTTTCTTGTCACAGTACAGGCTTGCAAAAGTAAGACCTAAACAAACTGTTAACAGGTGTCAAAGATACTGGGGTACCTTACGGTGTTTTAATCGGTCCAGGAAACCCGCAACTTCCCATTCATCCATGTCACCGTCAACACGTGAGAAGGTATAATCAATGTTGAGGGAAAGGATTTTGTGGATGAACATCACAATGTAGGGATGCATTGTTACCACAAGTCGAAAGCCATTCTTGCTCATAGCAGTGTGGATGTAACGATCTTCCTTTGCAAGGCTTTTTTCCCGGACACTGAGCTCATGCAGAACACCTAAGAACGAGTAAATCATAGAGCACAACCACACTATTTGGTAATCACCTTCCCAGCCCATGCCGAATGGATGCTCTACCTTTTGTTGCCGGGAGATAGTATCACGGACCTTGCGTTTATTGACATATGCCGGGCTATCATCTGCTACACGGCCTCCACCATAAGCCATCACAGTCGAAGGTGCTGTTTTGGAGGTGGAATTGTTAATGATATAGAGACTAGGAGTAAATTCAACTGTACCATTGAGAAGTTTTTGAACTGTGAGACCCGTAAGTCCTGCTGCTTGGATGGCTGTCTCAAGCTTCCTTGTGTCTTTGACACTCGGTTTTGTATATGGGTGAGCAGGGTGATTATGGGGGTTGCGTAAAACTACAAATGCCTTCATGCGATGTTCCTCGTCAACAGGGATTAAGATTTGCATCCTAGTCTGACAAGGACGATTGATGATTTCAGCTGGACAGATGCGACCATCAACAACATGTGTATAAGCTGTTGATTTCTTTGAGGCAGCCATAAGAACAGAGTTAATCCCACGTACGACAATTGCCCAGTCCAACTCGTGGGTGAACTGTGAGAACACACCGCTTGTTGATATTGTCATCTGTGGTCGGTAATTTGCCGTCGTTCTTCATTAGGTAGTCCAAGGTATTCACGTTGATGTTTGGTGGGACTTCCCAATAGATATGGTCCCAACGCTGTTCTCGGGACCAGTGGGAACACCCAACAAAGAAATCTTTTCCATACATGGATGGCCCCTGAGTCTTTTCAATTAGTATTAAGGTGACATTTGGCGAGCCCAACTTACATTTGAGTATGGGATTAGGGTCGCAACGCCTTCACATTCCACCTTGCATTTCGACCTCACAATCCGACCATAAAATCTAGAACAGCTCAGTGAAAGACTCCAAACAAAATTGAACACACCGTGAGATGATTCCCCAGACTGAGGCCGCTTCTTTCTCGTTTGCATCCAGCTCGTGGTTCCAAAGCTCTCGCATTGCCTCCATGTCCGGCTTGTACCGCTCACACCCCGCAAACAGCTCTGGATCGATATATTCACAAACATTACCCCATTGCAAATGAAGTGGCAAGAGCGGCAGTAAATGGGCTGGGTGGGATTGGGACCTAGATTGAAAACCCAGGTATCACCCTTTGTCTTTCCGGTTGAGCCGCGCCAGGACTCCTGGTCCTAGTCAACATGTGAATATGTGCAAACAGGGTAGAACTATATTTGACACACTTGTAATCGGATGAATGCATCGAGAGATAAAATCTTCCCATCTTTGGTAGTGAGCAGGTCCACGCAGTGAGAGCAATCAACTCTGTATGCAATGGACTCTCGTGGAACAGTCCATGTTGACTGAACAACAGTATCTTCAATTGCATCCACACTTAGCTGGCGGGTGATTTTGAGTTGCTGAGGCTTGGCTTTGCCCTTTCCCTTGCTCTTTTTTGACTTGGGCTGAACAGCAAGGACAGGTGAAGAAGGACGTTGAAAGGGAATGAAACGAGTAGGAAGAGAAGCTGCTGATGTCGCCCTAGAATTAGGACCTGTATCAGGCACTATCGGATCCTCTGGCAGTCCATCATTGTCTGAAGCACCATCCCTGGTCATAGACATCGAACTTGGAGGGCGTGAAAGCACATCAGAGGCAAAAGATGCTGGTGAACCAGCTCGAGAGGACAGATACATTGAGACACGACTGCTGGCCCTTGAGTGAGACCGAGAAGGTGCCCGAGAGCTGGCTGGAGTGGAATTCTGGCTGCGATATTGTTCGAAGGTGTCATGTTCTCGAGCCATAAACACCTGGAATGGGATGAGACTGATCCACGCTTCGGTATTCTCAAGGCTGAAGAAGGGATGGTCCCGGTAGTACTCGCTAACCATCTACAAATTATTGGGTCAATTTGTTTTGAAATTAGAAAAAAAAAATTGAAGTGATTCACATGGCTGCGATATGCCTTTAACTGTTTGGTTGATGCATCATCGAGATCCCAGGAGGTAGCAGTTTCCGAGTCATCGTGTGTGAGAAAGAGCTGGTAGCCATGGGAGGTGATCCAAGAAGGTGCCTCCTCTATAGAAAGAAGGGACTATGTGCTGGATCACTGAGTGCGGATGGAAATGCCTGGCAACAAATGGATATCCCAATTTCCTCCAGGACAAAATAAACTCACAAATTTTCGGTATGCTTTGATCTCTCCCTGAGGGAGGTCAGTGGCGGCAGCGAACATGGGGGATGAAGTGAGGGGACAAGAAGTGGCAATGTATTAAATGGCCCCCACCTCATGCCCTCCTCATGCCCTCCTCATGCCCTCCTCATGCCCTCCTCATGTCCCCCTCATGCTTTCCTCATGCCCGCACAGAGGAGGTGCTTGATCGGCATGGTTAATCTTATCACAATCCTACTTACCTAAATAGGAAAGTGCTCGGTGGGTACAAAAATCGGCGCCGGGTGCAAAACTCTTCAGAATGTCGCAAAATACAAGGTATGTTAATATGTGCTAGCTTAATACCTGCCCGGGACATTCACATATTCTATATTTCTCTCCAGCCCCAATCCGGCCCTCTGTAGAGCTGTGCATCCGTTATCGGAAATGGCCGATGTCAATGCCGCGGTATTGATGTACATCAGCCGATCACTCCGGTCTTGCCCGCCCATGCCGCCCCATAGCGCCTGATCAGGCTGATCTTGATGCGGAGGGGTCACAGAGTCACCGGCAAGCAGACTTGCCGAGTACCATTTTAGCCGAGTCCCATTGTTGATGGGATCAAGAATGGGACTCGCTTACCGAAAAAGGAAGTGGGTGAGTCCCACTCCCATTCTTCTCGTCAACCCTCGGGTGACCGTGCCACCAATTACACCTTTTGGCATGGTGATCAACCTTATTGCAGCAAACGCGCCTGACTCGGGACATCCGTACCTCAGCGCGGTCGACGCTGAGCATGGCACCCTTGGCGTTGCCGAAGCAAGGTAAGATTTTTCGTCCCAGTAACGTCGCTCCTAGCCTCCTGCTCAGTCCTTCTTCTTTTTGATTCAGATTCGCGATTTTGTCCAGCACGAGCGGAGGTGAGATGGACCGACCACATATGACGATAATCGGCTGCTGATTGAACTTTTTCTTCGGCAGCTGGAATGAACAGCCCGCCATCCTCGGATGCGGGCACGAGTTTGACGTTGCGGCATGGTGGGATCGAGAGCCAAATCTGGAAGATGAACTGCCAGACGCGTCAGATTACGGCGCTGTGGACGAATACGGGCGGTGGTGAGAGGCCGGAAACTTCTCGGTCTTTCGGTAGCTAAACGCGACGAACACAGGTCAGCCCCGAACGGCGATACTGTATGATCCCGTCCACAAACTCCTTGCGCTATCCGGTGACCCACAAGCCTATGAAGCTGCGATGTCTCGGGGCGCCTATGAAGTAGTGAGTCCCTTGCTCGAATATCTGGGTTTGGCTTTGATTCTTCTCGCAGATGATAACCTTTGTCCCGGAATAGAATAGCGGTAGACAACTATGACGATATTATGAACCCCAATCCGGTGCGACCCAGATGCCGTTTTAGTTAGCGCTGGATATGCAAGTGGCGATAGAATATATCGTCGCCAGCAACGCCTCCTCGAACTCCTTTATCCTGGCCAGCTCCTTCTCGCGCTCCATCTCCTTCTCGCGCACGGCCTCGGTCTCGCGCGTGAGGACGTAGCTCGGGGTGGTGTGGGGCTTGTAGTCGAGGTGGCGCTTCACGTAGAAGCACATGTACGCGGGCGACCCGAGGCTCGTGGGTGCTACTCTGCACGCGATGGGCGATTTAATTTAATGGGAGAGAACGGGTCATGCGGAGAGAGCGGATGTGAGGCCGGCACGCACTTGTCATCGTCGAAGCGGTACCACTGTATGAAAGCGATGATCAGTGAGAGCGCTGAAGAAAAAGAGAGCCTGAGATGGACGAAAATCGCACCTCGTCCTCAAAGCGCGCGTAATTGGTGTAGTGCCCGTTGTTGATTTGCACCGCAAACAAGTCGTACTCGTACATCGCCACAGGGCCTGAGTACCTGTGTGTGGACTATGCTCAGCAGCAATTTACCAGAAGCGAGGAGAAATTGTGACGGACGCGAACACCGGCCCGTTATTCTCCTTCTCGGCCGCCTTCATCACGAGCGTTGTGAACGGTGCCATATTCAGCGTCGTGGGGAATCGGATCTGCGTGTCAATGCCGTGCTCTTGTCCGCTTTGTGCTCAAAACACTGGACAAACAGGCTCAGCAGAGGTGGAGCCGGCAAGTTTCACGTACCTTGAACTGAAAACTCAAGATGGGTGGAAGTTTACGAATAGTGAGCCGCTTGGAGACCTCCTGGTCATCACAGTGCATCAGTGCGACAACGATGGGGAAAGAAAACCAAATAGACAGACGTGGGCGGCCTTGCTACACTTGGCGCAGCTATATTGCTTTGGACCCAGTTTTTCTGGCTGAGTATACCTGAAATCACCGTGAATTCCAGTAGCGGTAGGCACACCATTTCGGCTGGGCCACTTGACAGGGAATGGTCACGCTATTTTCAAGGGCCGCTACATCCTGAGCGGTTGGAGCCCAGGACTGAAACTGTTCTCGGGGTTTCTTGGCAACTGCACAGATAATTAATACTCTTTTCTCCTCAAAAAACGACGAACCTTGAAAACGCGTTTGTTGTTCCTCCGCAGTCATAGTGGCGGCAAGATATAATTCATTGACTTTGGAGTGGTGAATGAAATCATGGCACTCGAAGCAGAAAATGGTCCCAGTCTTCACGTCTGCACCTGTTTTCCGGTGAGACAAATACGATGACGGTAGAGAGGACAAACAAAATGTGTGCTGTGATTCCTGAAGATGGGCCGCCAAAATCAAAGCACGGTGGTAGTTGTACGGAGTCTAGGTACGTGCAGTCCGTAAGACGTCACAAATGAAATCAACGAGATGAGGCGTACGTAGAATTCAACGTTGTTTGTGCATCTGGTAGACGTTTGTCTGTTATCACTGCAGGAGCGGGCGAGAGTACGAACCTGCCGGCGAACATCTGCCCAGCCGTTTGAACACCTCAAACATCGTTTAAGTAATGAATAATTGGCAAGACAAGAGCTACACACCCGGAACAGCGTGGTGGTCCAAGATAGCAACAATCCCAGCTTTGTGGAGTTGCTGTAATCCTCGGCGCTGCGTACAATTATTGACGAATTCGTAGCCACGGTAAATATTTTCCTCACCAGCTGGTCGAGCCCACCTCGTGGGTAGAATTCGGTTTTATGGTCAACCAAGGCTTCAATGATCCAATAGCCAAGCTAGGTGGCATGAGAAAAATATAACAAGGGTCATATCACTCACGGGAATGCGAACTGTGTTTATTCCGGCATCGGCGAGAGCATCCACGTCAGGTTGGTTAAACCAACTCTCCCTACGAATCGACGACGATGGCTGTGAATAGAGCATATATGTTTTACGAAAAATAAACCAATGTCCTTTGAATATCTTGCCCACAGTGTCCGGGAAAGCTTGCGCAAAGGCACTGTGGGCAGTAAGCAACAATTCCAAATAGACGTTGAAGTTCATTTACAATTCGGTGGCAATGCATGCAGAACAATTGTCGCACTACTGTCCCCCCATGTCCAGCCATTCTTGGAGCAGCATCCATGATTCTAAAACAAGCCTATAGTGCGACAGATGAACAGCGATGGCGATGCAATGCCCAGAAATAACAAACCAAGAACCCAAATTTACACCATAGATTTTGCTGGGCAATCCACTGGGCAATCCAAGTGATTCCGAGTCGGCAAAGAGCAGAGGGGAGGAAGAACAAGAGAGAAATGGACCGGGACAAGATGGCAGCAGGACACATCGTGCAAGTCCGAAGCAGTGGACCGGTTCTGCTTCATACCAACTCAGTTATACCGCGGTATAAGACGCTCTAACTCGTCTGTGGGCCTCAGCTTGGGCCTACTTGCGACAGGTGAGCAGCACTGGCGGACAAGTGACAACAAGAACATGTTGGCGGGCGAAAAGTTTCTATCTGGGTCTACACCGGGCCACGGAGAAAGGTCAGCCGACCATGTTCCACGCTCTGAGGACGTCTCAGAATGTTACGCGACGCGCGCGAAGGCGAAGCGAGGTTCCTCCAAGGTCGGAGATGTGGGCTGAGTGCGGACAATGACGACGAGCGGTTGGAGATGCGTACCGACATGGACACAAAGACGTGGGGGCGAATGCGGGCCGGCCACAACACAAAGGTGTGGCCATGTGGTGATCCAGGTGACGTGGGGGCGGGACACTCGCCCGACAATGCCGAGACGTGGGGGGATGGTCGCCCGACAAAGACGACGAGCGGGTGGGGTAGGGCGTCAACAAAGACGACGGGCAGGCGGGCCCTCATGCGGACAATGGAGACGAGCGGGTGGGTCCATGTGCGGATAATGGCAACGGGTGGGTGGAGCTGCATGCCGACAAAGACCGCAATGATGTGGAGGTGAATGCGGGCCGGCCAGAGGAAAAAGATGCAGCCGTATGACGATCCAGGTGACGTGGGGGCGGGATGCTCGCCCGACAATGGCGACGAGCGGGTGGGTTCGCGTGCGGACAAAGGCGATGGGTGGCTGGGTTCACGTGTGGAAAAGGGCGACGAGCAGATGGGTCTGCATGCCGACAAAGGTGACGGGCGGGTTGAGTCGAGTGCCAACAAAGACGGTGTGCATAAAGTGTGCCGGCATTTCACCAAGCACTGACAAGCGGTGTGTGGAATAGGCGCGAGGCGGGCACCTGCCTCAGGGCGGC